>JAYRBW010067785.1:0-27858 GCA_036023295.1 Invenusta paracnida | reverse complement strand
GGGTCAACCATGGCGATCCAGTGACAAGTCGAGCCGCAGCGTTTTGAACCCGTTGCAGACGGTTCAATTCTCTGTTACGCACTTACATACAATATTAAGCACTTACGCTTAGCCTAAATATATGTAATATAAATACAACTAATTGCTACTTATAAACAGTACAATATACATCCAGTTTAAAGTTCTTTAACTTATATTTAAACATATATATAAACTTGTAGCATATGTTATGTTTTTTAGAGTGTTCCATATTTTAATTACCAAAAAAGCAAATGTATGTTTACAAAGTCATAGTTTGGTCTACAGGTAGGTAATAGTTTAATAGGATTGCGTAATACATAATTAGATACATGCGTTTTAAGGTATCTTAGGGTTTTACAACCCTAGGTCATAGAAAATAGTCTAACTTCTAATAACGGAATATTCAGAATATGTAATCTTTATTTATAATCAGTACGCATGATATTGGATTTTTTCATATAAGGCGAATAATATTTCTGAATACGTTCAATACTCTTAATGTCTCTAATTAGGTCCGGTGACCATATATATAGTTGTACATACTCCAGTAAGGATCTAACGTAAAATTGTACGTACGCTCTAATAAGAAGATTAATATTGTTAGAATGAAAACATTTATGTATAAGGTATGCACGAGATAATGCTTTCTTATCTATGAAGGTACAATGACTACCAAATTTAAGATTATTAGATACAATAATTCCTAAATTTTTAATTTAATCTTTTATTCAATAATATTGTTATCGATTGTAAATTTAATTTGAGGGACATTCAGTTTCCCGACCGATAGCAGGTTGCATTTATGATGAACGATATTGAGTTGCCATTTCTTTGTCCATGACACGAAATTATTGAGTGTATTCTGCAGTTTATTGTTATTGTCATTGAGGGATTTATAAATTTTGCTATCGTCTGCACATATTATAATGTGACAAAAATTATCTAAACAGTCAGTAATATCGTTAATATATATAATAAAAAGCAACGAGCCGATCACCGATCCTTGTATGACCCCGCCACTCCCTGGAATAGATCGGGACATTATAGCATCAATTGGTTGTGATTTTCCAAATAACATGTTATCTAGTTCAAAAGTTCGTATGATATACCATAGCTAGTGAGTTTTGTTAGTAGTTTATTATGATTCACGCTATCGAAGGCTTTAGCAAAATCTATATTATATGCTATATTAACTTGGTTTTTATTATTATAACATTGAATCTAATCATTTATGGTGCGGAGTAGTTGTGCACATATTAACCTTCCAATGCGGGACCCGAACTGTTCTTTAGAAAGTAGGTTGTGTGTAGTAAGGTATGTATTAAGGTTGCTACAGATTATAGTTTTCATAACTTTACAACATATACTAGTAAGTGATACCAGTCTGTAATTATCGGCCTTTGAGATATCCCGTTTTTGAAAATGGGAGTAATAATAGCGCATTTCTAACTGTGGAAGAAAGCTAGTAATCATTGATAATTCAAATACATGACTAAGAGGGAGGGTAATTTCCTTTGCAATATTTCTTAGGCAAAGTGAGAACCTGAAATTTTGGTAGGTAAATCGTTCAGAGTTTCGAAAACCTTTTGTTCTTTGAAGCGTACTGAATTTATATTTACCTCATTTGGGTCTTCTTTCCAGCACCTGATTTTGATTATCCTCTTTTGTGAACACTGAAGCAAAATTTTGGTTGAAAATATATGCTATCTCTGCCGGATATGTTGCAGTGGAGCCATTCTTTTTGAGAAGAGAAGGTATTAAAATTTGGTGTTCAGTTTGTTGTTAATAAATGCATAAAATATTTTAATGTTGGCTGTCTTTGTCAGTTGCTCTTTACGGTGATTGTTGTAGTCTGCTACTGCAGCTTTTGCATAAAGCTTTGAGTACACTTTGTATGTTACTATTTCTGATTTTTCCGTTTTAAAAGCTACATAGGCGTCGAATATGTTTAGGCTAATTGGTTCTTTTACGTAATGGTGTTATTGGAACGTATAGAGTAATGCATCTATTCAAAATATCTAATATGAATTTCCAAAGACCGACCCGACCGACCACTGTGTTATTAGTAGGTACGGATGATAGATAACGAGTCAATAGAGCTAGGATAGAACTTGTTTAATCGAAAAATAATAGCTTTAAATAATAATCTGGATAGGATTTGGTTGTATAGGCTTTAAACGATAAACGATAAACTTTAATAAGTTATTAAAATTTGTAAAATAATAAAATATTATTATTATTATTAATTTATATAATTTGAAGACATCGAAATATATTTAAATACTTACTTGTCGTTTGTAGGAAAATGTTTTTATTAGTTTTGGTGGTGAAGTCCATTCTTTTCCAATGCCCAATTTTTTGTTCAGACTGAAATATGTTAAACTGATCTATATGTAGGTAATTAAAATTAGATAAATACCCATTCTTGTTAATATTTTTCAGTTTAGTAAATAATAACCAACTACGATTTAACGTATCAAGTCATTATTAATATTCTATGACCTTACAATTTAACAACGAGAATAACCTCACACGGATGATTATAAAAATTGAATCTTTCTAATTTAAATAAAATACATTTCTGTGCGTTCTTATTAATAAAATGAAATCCAAGTTTAAATAAATATAAGAGAAGAAGTAATACTATATAACTATCAATTTAAAAATGTGGAATAGAATTCATCAGAGCTAACTTTTCTGACTATGTCTATACATAATGAAAATGTAAAGAAATTCAATGGATGAACAACTTAAAAAATAATCACTTTATCAATATATTTTACAAAATATATTAACATAGGTATATCAAAATTATTTTGAAATAAAATAAAAAAATACATTTATGATAATGCATACAGTGTTAATATACATTGTCTGGACAATAGTATAATGTCTTGAGTACAGTTATAAGAAGAAGAAGAAGAACATCATTAACAGCATGTTGTTCCAGTGAACACGTCGCCTTCCGGAAAACCACAACGCTGGGCGTTTTATACAATGAATGTATTCAAATTTCCGCCGTCCATCATTGCGTCATGGAAAGCACCAACGACTGGCATCTGGTTACTCCATAAAGCTGATGACATAGAACAGAATCCTGGTCCCATCACGGCTTGCTTCGAGTGCAAGAAGTCTTTCAGGAAAGGCACATCATTCCTTCAGTGCCATTAAGGAGTGATCAGCTACATGCAACCAAAACATTGTTCAGAACTGTAAATGCAAGTTATGCGTCATGATAGGCACTAAGTGGTCGTCCTCTCCCTATTCGGAACACCGAACAAAAATCCAACACGAAACAGAAACGAGACGACATCTTTCTTATGTCATGGAACGCTGACGACATCAAGGTTAGAATACACCAGAAGAGAAGACCCGCTTGCGTGAAGAGAGCATTGAAATCTGTGTCATCCAAAAGTCAAAGCTGAGGCCGCAAGACATGACTCCTTTCATAAAGGGCTACACCACCATACGTAAGGACAGGGATATCAGACAGGAAAAATGGTAGGAGGCTTACTTACTTTGCGAAGGAAGAGATCCCCTTTACGGAAATTGACTCTAAGATCGACCCATCTAAATCCAAAACCGAATGCCAGATAATCCAGATCAGGGACACACAAAGAGATGCCATAAGAACCCACAAAGTGTACTCCCCCCGTTCAGAGATGTCAACGACCAGGATTCTGACAAATGTAACCCCAACATCATCATGAAACGATTCAGAAGAGCTATTGTCATGTGTCATCCCAATGCGCACTCCAGTCTATGAGACATAGTTCAAGCTGAAGACAGGCGAGGCGAACTGGTAAAAGACTAGCACGTGGCGAACAACATGTTCTGTATCAATGACGTATCGCACACCAGAGTAATCTCGAATACGGGAGGAGTAAGCACCCCGAATATTGTCATTGTCCCGACAGAATGGTCTAATAGAACGGAATTGAATACGGCTGAAGATATGGGCTCCAACCATCTCCACATGGTCACTAGACTGATTCTGAGTATCAGCGCCATTGAAAAAGCTAACCCTAGATCTTCCTGGTGTTGGATGAAGACTGACTGCCAAAACTCAGAAAGGAACTCGGGGGATATGCAAAGTCACTCTTAGATGTGGAGACAGATTCCAACACACTGTACAATAAAATATTTTAGGCAACGCGATTATTATTAGGCTTTCTCGGCCACTAAAAAGCACATACCCAAGATAATCATGAGAAACGACAACTGTAGAAGTATGAGCCACACTATAAAAGAAGCTATCAAAGAACGAAATGCGTCTAGAAAAAACATGAGCACGAAAAGAAAAGAATGAAATGAAAAACGTGAAGAAGTCAAGCGCCTCATCAGAGAAGAGAAGGAAACCAAATGGATGGAATTTCTAGAAGGAGCGGAATGCTCCTCTGACCCCAGAAAAAATGGAATGTTATAAATTCCTGAATGGAACCTTGAGTATAACTAACAACAGGAACGTATCCCTCATTCACCAGAACACGGAAATCACTGATGAGACGGAAATGTGTAATGTCATCATGAACTTCTACTATAGCCATAACCACCTTAAAAGATGAATAAATCAGACAGGACCTGTAACAGGAACGTCAAGGCTACGTTGAAAGAGAGCTACGAACCTGATGAAGCGTTGACATCTTTTTTTATCCTTTTTGAAGCTGAACAACGCCAGTAAAAGCATACAGAGCAAGAGAGCCCCGGGTAACTATCAGATTTGTTCATCAAAGAGTTCGGCCGCAAGATGAGGTCAGCTTTGCTCAAATGCTTCAACATCTCCTGGACCTCGGACTATTGCTCGCAAGGATGGCGTAATGCATTATTGTTCCTCTCCTCAAGGCGAACAAATCTGCCAATAAACTTGACTGTTACAGGACCGTTAGCCTGAGCTCCTGTGTGGCGAAACTGCTAGAAAGTATGATCGCAGTGAGACTGATATACATCGTAGAGACAAATAACCTCATCTCGCCTGACCAAGCTGGATTCCGAAAGAACAAGTGTACCTTAAATCAAGTCATCAAAATCACGCAATATATTAGTGACCGTTTCCAAAGCAAACCATCCAAAAGATTCATTCTGGCTCTGTTAGACTATAGTAAGGCGTATTTGGTTTTTAAGTAATTAACTGATTAACTGCTATCGTCTGCTGGAGAAGAACATCCTTCCTCGCTTCGTGAAATGGATCGCTGGGTTTCGTTGTAACCGTCAGGTCAGTGTAAGATACGGTAGCAGATGCGGGTACGTCAGGAGGTACGACGAATAACGGCAGCGCAGACGTGGTCACTTCCGGCGACCCAGGTTCTCCGAACATCCTAAAGACGTTCCGCAAGAAAGGAATGAATTTCACGTGCTCCTATGAAACGGATGTACAAGCAATGTCTCTAGCACTCTAGTGGCTCAAAAAAAACAACGCAGGCTCGAGCACCCTGGTGTGCACAGACAGCAAGGCTTTGGTTATGACTTAAAAGTGCCCGGGGCTTCTAAGACGGTGAAGTAGACCATATTTCAAGTATACTAGATTCCTGGGAAAGCAGAATCCAACTCCAATGGATACCTGGCCATTCAGAGATCATCGGTAACGAAATTGTTGCGATGAGGCCAAGAAGGCGACCACGGACAGCTCCATCAATGTGGACACGATCATCACCTTGGACATTACCATTAAACTGTCAAAGCAAAGCGCCTCATCAAAGACAACCCTATACTGAATACCCCCTTCTAAGAGAAACATATAAAGAACGAATGACCTGCCTATGGGAACAAAAAGGAGAACACCTGACACTGATTACAAAGGTGTCAGTCCTTACCCAGGCATCTTACCCTTGACCCAGTTTGAAAATTTTCGGTCAAGTAGATCCACCCTCTTTTTTTTTACGAGCGCCCAAAGAAAGTGGAGGAGTTCGCGCGACTCCCGAAGTTCTGACTCCAAAGCGCCAATAACAACAATAACATCAACAATAATTATTACATATTTTATTCTTATGAAACAATTGTAATTTTTATTACTTTACTTAATCTGTTCTATTTTGTACAAAAAATGATTTCAAAATTAATCTTTGACAATACTTTAAAAGTTTAAAGTTAATATTCCATTATATTTGGAAATATTTAGAAATATATGTCAGTTACATTAATCATGCTATTAGTACATTTAGTATAACATAAAAATTTAATCTACAAAACAAAGCATTCCAATATATAATTTTGTAATAATTGCATATGGCATAATATTTTTAGTACCTTACAAATTTGTGTAGTTAAAAATATTTAGTAGAGATATAAAATTCTGTCGATATTAAAGTTGAGCAGATCATTTTAATTATCTTAATACTTGTTTTAGCTCTTGATAAAATTAGATCTGCGTTTTAACTTTATATATAATTTTAAATCGGACGTAATGCTAAATTTATCAAAAGAATTTACAAGCTGGATTACTTTTAGAAAGACTCCACAAGAACCTGCTATGATAATATCATCATTTATGTAATAATCTTCATCCATCTTAAAAGTAAAATATAGCCGTATCTGACATTGTAATATTATAAAAAGCAACACATTGAGCCATATTAGAATTTCCATAATTTCTTTAGTCGAACTTTTAAAACTTTTTATTTTTCGTCAGTTATTTTAGTGAGATTCCTTAAAGAGCATTACAATCAATAATTCAAACGATGATTATTGTCCATAATATATTAGATTAGATGCCATAGAGCATTGATTAAATAATGCATTAGCATCGTCAACCAAGAACAAGAGCGTCAGTGATTAGTTGTAGAAATGTTAGCAGATGCTAAAGAGAATAGACTAAAGCTTATATAATGTCTTTGGAATAGACCTATCTTTAACAGCTAATAGATCTAGCTAAAAATCCAATTTGGTACTTATAGGTACGTATATATTCATAGGTACGTATACGACAAGTGCTAAGAAATGAAATTATTATCAAAGTTAAAAAACGAGCTCCTCAAAGGTAAAAAAATAAAATAATGATGATTATATATCAAAGATATAATAATACTATTGAAAAAAATAAAATGAAAATAGGCGCCATTATTTATATGTACAATGTTTGCGGTTAAAATGCATATGTTGATTAATATGTAACATATGTATTAAGTAATAATATGTAATATTATTAAACGTATATATAACATGTTCTTTAGATAGAAGTCTACTTCAATAAGGCATATAATATTTGATATACATATATGTAGATCAATAAGTAACATACTGCATATGTAAACTAGAAAAATCATAAAAATAAGAACAACAATTCAAAAAATATTCTTGGCAATGGTATAAATTACATTATTTAATATGTAATAATATCTTTTAAAGATATGGATATAAAAAGGGTGTCAAGATATAAAAAACTAAAAGTAACAATTATAATGATGATACATAGTACATCCATCGAAGATATTTATGTAAACATGGCGCCAAGATATATTTGTTACAATACTTTCTGTTTAAAATCCATAAATGTATAGATCAATATGGAACATAGGTATACATATGTCTAAACTGTAAAATTCATTAAAATATGACAACCAAAATTCTGAAAAATATCGTGGCAATGGTATAAATTATATTATTTTTCAATGTTATAAAAATTGGCTTACAAGTGGGTTGTATTCAAGTGGGTTTAATTGCTTTTGTAAAAATGTCCCATTTCCAAGAATTTTTAATAATTTTTGTTGTCATATTTTAATGAATTTTATAATGAAATTTCAGTTTAGACCTATTTTTTATATTGATCTATACATTTATGCATTTTAAACAGAAAGTATTGTAACAAATATATCTTGGCGCCATGTTTACATAAATATCTTCATATGTATCATCATTTAAATTTTTACTTTTATTTTTTGTTTTTTTAATTTTGGCGCTCTTTTTATATCGTTATCTTAAATGGCTGTACTTCCTATCATTAATATCATTTCAACGTTTTTCTTTTCAGGAGCTCCTTTCTTGGTATTCATTTTTGCGACGCGGTCGTTTTTGTTTAGATTCCCTTTAGCATTAATGGCTTGAGCTGGTAGCATCTCTCAAGCTAAACTTTGAAAAATCGATAATAATTAATTATTAATCTGTGCTAAGTTTTTGTTCATGGGTTGACTATTCCACCGAATCCTCTATTTTGTTTATTTTTCATGATACTTATTGATTAATATTGACGTGTTATTAAAAAATACATTACCCATAAACCTAACAATATGTAATGAAATAATTGGTCCACTAGAATAAAAGTCAGTAATTGCTTTTGATTATTGAATATTTACTTTTTGCTTATATATGAAAAAAGCAAAAAAACTTGCTACCGATTTGAGCAAAAGAGTTCTTTTTAAGGTTATGGCCATTTTTTCAACTTCTGAGTATTTGTTTTGTTTTGTATGAATAAAGTGTAGGAGCCAACTTTTGAGTATTTGTTTTGTATGAATAAAAAGTGTAGGAGCCAACATTTAACTCTAGACTATGTGGGATTCAGTTTTCCTTTTCGAACAATTCTACAACAGTATATTAAAAAAAGCATGTGTGCTCTTTGCGGTGTATGGCTAGCTGCACCATCAATTTCTGCAGAAAAAAGCAATGGCTTGAAACCAGTTGTAAGGTTGGTTCTGAGTTTTTTTGTAGAATGTGCAGATAATACTTTTGAACCATATTATTCGAAGACTATATCGGTAATTTTCCATCTTTAGACACGAATACAGATATTAAAATATTGGTATTTACTTAGGTATGTTTACTACAATCACTGATATCTTTAGCCGATTTCCGTACTATACAGCCTACCTTACGGGATAACATAATTTATTAGTACCTATTCAGATTCTGAATGATTAAATTGGACAAGTGATTTTTCATCAATGTTATTTGTAAATTCACTTCACTTGTAATTTTGCTCTTTGGATGAAAATTGATGTCGATGTCGATGTCATAGAAATAGAAATAGAAATAAAAATGGAAATTGTTTTATCGTTATCTTCTCTATAGATTAGTCATGTTCCGTTAGAGAATTGTCAGTTAGAGGGCCGTACCGTGAAATTATTGCATTAGTTCCCTTTATTAACGTTTAAAACATTTTCTTCTATACATATTCTATTTATAAGAAAAGAAAAATTTGTATCATGTATTGTATTTTCTAAATAACTAAAACAAAAATATTATAAATTCTAAATTCTAAAGTTAAAAAGTACGTTTACATACAATATACATATAATCATACGATTATACAAATAATATCAAGGAATATATACACCGTTCTACAAATTTAAATATATCTAATTACAGAAATAAATACATTCATACAAGTTTACCTCATATACCTCATGTAAATATGTACTGTATTGATATAAAAATACTGCAATCTACCCATATTAGTCATTACTTATGCACATGTATATATTTAAACATTGAAAAATATATGAGAATACTACACTGGAATAGTAATTACAATGCTGGCAGAAAATAAAATTCTTAAATAAACATATATTTGGCTATATGGGGGGAGTGTACATATAATAAAGACATTTAATACATGTATGTACATTTAATATCTGTCTGATGTAGCTTAATTTGAATTAAAAATGTATAAAGTATAAATAAGGTCAATCTAAATAAGTTGTATTATTTACACAGAAGATACTCTAATTCATATTATATGTATGTGTGTGTGTCATTTGTGTGCTATTTTCTATTTTTTTATTCTATCTGTATTATTTATTACAATAATAAAATCTTCACACCACTGAATATTCTTTCTCATATTAAAAAAAATATTGTACTTATAATAAATAGTATAATATTTGTTTTTTAAAGTTTTCGTTATATACTTAATAAATACTAGTATGATTGCACACATCCAAAAGAATTAGGAAACTTAAGAAAAACTGTGTTAAAAAGAAAAGTGAAGAATAACACCAGCATGCCTTGCGTACTTCGATAAACTGTACGGTTTCCGCCACTGACATTACTGTTACAGAAATTATAGCTACAGCACTCGACTATTGTTATTGTCCCTCTGTCGAGTCTACGTTCCGGGACACACCAAGGAACGCAGCGTTTTTCAACAGATTTGTGCCGATAAATATTAATTATCGTCCGACTCTGTGGGGCATATATATATGGTTCTGATTAAGTAAAATTATACTCAAATTAGATATTTCATGATATTATACCTAATATTGAATATTATTATTGTTGGATATTATTATTTGATATTATTAATATTGAATAATCATTTATTTCTATTACATAGTTTATTATACAATGAAGAAATGTTTACTTAAATGACTTCAACGAATCCCATTATCCTCAATTTCATGTTAAAGGGATGTCCAATAGATTCGACCAATTCACTAATTAAATAACTTTCAGTCAATCTACAATCAATTTCAGTCATTTTATCGTTCTGTGGAATCTATTTCACTCATATTTATTCTTTCACGGAACACTTTAGGACGTCATATAATTTCTACGTTATCTCCATTACGGATATAAATATATTCGTCAGAAATCAATATATTTGAGGAAAACAAAGCGTAAAAAACAAAGAAAACAAGCGTAATACAAATTATTAACAATCTTAAATTGATAAAATTCAAGCTGATAATTATCAATTAAACTTGTTCATGAAACGCAATGATTTAATTTTGTAAATATCACTGATACTTTTTGTGATATCACTGTAAATTGTTGTATAAAAACTCATATGTGTCTGTTACAAATTAACGTTCCATGTCGCTTGTGTTACGTCCGTATATTTATTAGTTTGTTTGAATTGGATCAATTATTCTGTCTCGCAATTTTTAAATATTACTTGAAACAAACAAGCCAGAATATAGATTTTAAAATTAAAAACATTTACATGTTATTTTGGCATCTCTAAGAATTTTATTGCAAAAATTATATAATTTTTGAAATAGCATTCTATTATTTAATAAATTAAACATTATATATATATATTTAACAATTTATTAAAATATAACCAACTATAAGTAATATGGGACATTAACTCTGAAATAATTAATTCTACTTACATCACAATAGCCCATGCAACGTTGGTTCGTCTCAGTGGAATACTCGCAATCAATGCATTTGGCACATAACAGATCTAAAATGAAATGTTTTTGAGTTAGAAAACAACTAAAAGTAATATAAAATGGAAAAATTACATCATGAATAATATTCTACTAATTGTTATGATATTTATTCATAACATTTCCTGATAAAATATTTCATTGCTTGGTTTTGTAAATTTATATTTAACTAAAGGCCTGTTAACACATCAAAGCACGCGTACTTTTAGATGTGAATTGTCCCACAAAGTTTGATACCACAATCATTTTTTTTGTAGACTTTTAGTAGTTTTCTTTACAATATTTCCTGTCAAACAAAATGAAATTCTGTACATGTACATCGTTGGAAGTATGTACATCGCGATATTTGCTTTTATTGACAAAAATAGTAATTCAAATCTTATCCGATGACTATTTGTTTAGCTGGTGAACAATTCAAAAATATACATACATATATACGGGTTGAAATGTTTCAAAAACACTCTCTATAAAAATAGTTATACATTAAATTACTGTTGGATAATTAGGTTTTCTTACAAATGTTTTATTCAAAGAAATTATGACAAAAATAATAAAACTACACAATTCATTCATCATATTAAGGGTTTCACAGAACATAGTAGTGACTAGATGCTGGTTCTCGCTCAAACAATAGAAATATTGTAAGGAAAAGTCCAATTAGAGTTAAATATGTGACGATTTATACACTTCGAGAGAGAGAACACTCGAACAGTTCACATAAACATGAACAGTTTTCATAAGGTTCCCGATACTTACATCTATTGAAACAAAAGCAATCAAGAATCGTCTTTTTCATCTAAATTATTTTTTTAATTTAGTATGTTGTATACGCTTTATTCACATCATACTATTTTTACTTTGAAATAAAAAATAACAATATAATAAATCGTGCACACTACAAATGTAACCTTTTCAAAATTTTAACATGTCTAGGATTTTCAAATTATGTTATTAGGCAATCCATTAAATTATCCTTATCGTGACATTTCCCTCTTACATATTGTTATAATAAACTCTTATTATTATTATATAAAAATTACCTAAGTAAGAAATAGGTAAGAAATATATTATTGCCTGGTCCACTTTATAATTCAAATATTACTGTCATTTTAAGTGCATTTCATCTAATTAAAACATATTATGCAACGAAAATAACGTATATAAATAAATAATACAGAACAACAAAATTAAATGTTTCACCTTTTTGTGGTGGTACTGAAATGATAAATAAATGATGATATATTGTATAATATATTAACATTTTAGCAATATATATATATAAATTTGTGATTCTATACAAACATCAATAAAATGAGTACCTTCTATATATTCTAATTTATTATATTTAAAGATGTATACTGTTATTATTATTATTGATCGAAAATGTGTGAATATTAATAAGCATAGAATGACTCATTTGTTACTTGTATTGATATCAAAATTCATCTCAAGAAAAAATCCAATTTTTTATTCTCAAATAATAACGCTATTTTAGCGTCAGTATTTTTTATCAAACTTGTTATTTTATATAAAAATCTTATTAGACATATATATCGAATGTATGTTTGTGTAAACTTGTCAAAAAGTAAATAAATAAAACTGTGTAAAAAAAACATTTTTTCAACTTTAGGAAGCCAATAAGCTACTAAAAAGTAAAAAAAATAATAATAATTTATATATTATATTTACCTTAAGTAACTAAAGTTATCCTTAATAAGAGTGATATTATTTCTAACAGAAAATAAACTAAACGTTGAAATAAATAATCAATATATTTGATCAACCATTCCCTTTTAAAATATTTTTAGCTGCCTTTTGTTTATTTAAATTAGTAATTTTATAGTTTTGTTAACATAATTAAATTACCTGTATTGACGATTTCGGGTTTAACTGAAAAGTGCACATTAAAATACAAGATTAAAATATAAAATGAATAAATTATTTCATTATTTTAATGTACTAAATATATTTATAAGTCAGCGCAATGTGTGTGTATGATAACTGAGTAACAGAGAATATTTTGAATGTTATAGTGTTAATTAAATTTTACAAAATCCTTCATTTATATCGTTTTATAAAAATATACCCCGGGCATTTTATGAGTCTGCTAGACTCAAAGACGTTTGAAACACTAATCTGTTGTCTTTTTTCGAATAGTCTTTGGCTAGACACTAACATTTCGTTTCCATTTGAAATTTAAGTAAAACGAGTAAACACTTTAAAATAATATTACCACACAAAATAGGAATTAATATAGGTGACGTAACACATTCCGCCGGTAACAACTCCATCTGATTTGCCACTGATTTGCCATTCATTGACTGAATGGCACGACATGTGTTACAGTGACTAATTTATACCTTGCACTTGAAATGAAATTCAATAGAGTTTTTTGCCTAAATTTCCCAGTAGTTTAATACAGTCACAAGTATTTGGAGAAAAATACATAAAAATTAGAACACCCGTTTACATAGATAACATATTTTTTAAACATTTATCCAAAGAAACGTAAAGTTTAAATGAATATACTTATTTAATATTATAAATATTGTCAATATAGATTATGCATTTTAAATATAATTATAATTTAAAAAATAATAAACAGCAAATAAATCAATTTTAAATATAATAAACACGTATAATTGTATATTGCATTTAAATACATTTATGGATAGTTAAATAATACTAAAAAGAATAATACTATAGCAATATATTTATTATTAATATAAACGTAGTTAAATTTGACATTACCTGGGTCAATAATCCCTGGCTTAACTGAAAAATATTTTATAAAGATATAAATATAATTTGTTTAAAATGTTAATTTTACTAACATTTATTAAAACATATTTGTATGAAAAAATTACATAATATTTAAATTTAATAAGAAACAAACAAACAAACAATCAAACAAACAAACAAACAATAAACATAAACAAATTACTATTATTACTAATGCAAAAAAATAAATTAGTAAATTACCTGGAATAACTGGGTTAACTGGGTTAACTGGATTAACTGGGTTAACTGGGTTAACTGAAAAGAATATTTTGAAGAATAATATATGTATATGCGCATAATATCCAGTTGTTTATTATAACGAGTAATTAACAAAAATACTTCGTGCTGCTGTGATAATGTGTTAATTGTGTGTTGAATAATTTTTGGTACGGAAGATATGTTTGTTTAATATTAATACATAATCAATACATAGCACAACTCACATACATACATATTCGGGTGCACCATTTGATTACATAACATCGTACATATTGGAGGGAAACATTTAACATTAACCTATAGACATCCCTTTCAATAAAATAAGTATTTGTACGATTCCGACGTGTAGTGGCCTGGGGGCTGTGACACTCTATTGTTGTAGTCCGGCAATGAAGGTAGATGATCAGTAGTTTCAGGCGCATCTTGAAAAGACCGGTTATCGATTGACCCGGGAGACTGCTCAGGAGGCACCAACGATTTGTACATCTACTGCATACGATCGGTGCGGTAGAATTTTCACTACTGTTCCTTGTTACCAGGTAGTGGTTCCAGATGCTTGAACGACCACCGTCTGCCCTTGAAGCAGCTGTTCGAGAGGCTTGGCATCCCGGTTGTAGTATTCTGTGTGCATTTTGTGGCGTATTTATGCTTGTCGTAGTCTTCAATATTCACCCTTGGTAATAACTGCTTGGTATAAATTGGCAAAGGAGTCATGCAGCGTCGAGAAAATAGCCGTTGAGCTGGTGACGTCCCAGTTGCTTCGCTGGGAGTATTTTGCCATTCTAATATGGCCAAGAGAGATTCTCGGTTGTCTAATAAGTACTTTTTGAGAATTCCCTTAGCTGTTTTGACGGTTTTCTGCTTTTCCGTTTGATTGGTGGTAGTCAGTAATCTGATTGTTTAAATTAGACCAATGCAATAGCAGGTTTTCCGGGCTCGTTGTTTGGTTTTTTCTATTCTGCTGTGGGCTCCATGTAGCTAGTTGAGCAGTTTGCTTTGAAACTGTTTCGGTACGACTAGTCTTCTTGACTTAAATAGGATACCATTTTGAATGGACAAATCATCTTTAACATGAGCATATTGGTGTACATTTATTCAGTCTTCCGATTGTAGTTCGGCTATGGCTTTTTGCATGTTGAGATCATTTTGTGTGACCTCTTTTATTTCCCATATTCACTGTGAAGTAACAGCCTGATCTCAGGCGATTTCATGTGCCTCGAGTCTTAATACAAATGCGCATTGCTTGAGAATATCATTTGTCTGGAGTTGACGGCTTAGAGTATCAGCAATCCAGAAATCGGTACCAGAAACATATACATATTTTACATTTAAGTTATATATCTGAAGTTTCAAAGCCATTTTTTACAGACGCTTGTTCGGAGCGTCGTTGATTGGCCTTTTGAGAATAGTTTCTAGGGGCTTGTGATCAGTGTGAATTTGGATAAAAGGGTGCCCATAGATAAGTTGATCAAATCAGTAAGTTGCGAAGACAATGGAAAGCATTTCCTTCTCGATTTGTGCAAATTTTCCTTAGTGTCTGTTAGCGAGCAAAAAACATAGATACTATAGTCCATCTTCTTGTATGAGAGCGGCTCTCAAACTATAATTGTTTGCATTACATTGTATTGTAATAGGATGTAGAGGATAATACTGCAAAATTAAAGCTGACGTCACCATTTCCTTGATATGATAAAAAGCCGTTTGACATGCAGGAGACCAAAGAAATTGTACTGAATTTTTCTGAAGCTGTCGCAATTGTTGATAAATTGTTGATTGAGTGTTCTGACAAACCATGGCATACATTCTTTCTTGAATTTGTCTAAAACTATAACAATATTATTTTTTTCTGTATCATTAGTCCATACAAATGACTTATATCTTTCCCCTGCTTCCGATCCGCAGAACGATAAAAGATAGATGACTTTGACGTTAGAGTCATTATCTGTAAGCTCATCCCCTTCCAGATAGTTCTTCCACTCGAAAGTGAACCTTTTCCAACCTTCTGCGGTTAATTCCAGTTTATTAGACGTGGGTAACTTGGTCATAATCTGACACCATGTAACAATGAACAAAAATACGTCGTGCTGCTGTGGTAATGTATTTATTGTGTGTTGATTAAGTTTTGGTACAGAAGCTATATTAGTTCGTTTACTATTAGTACACAATCAATACATATCACAACTCACATACATACATATTCGGATGCACCATTTAATTACATAACATTGTACATAATGGAGTGTAACATTAAACATAGCTCGAGACATTTATATTGTTGACTTTCTTAACAATTATTTCAAGACATTGTTCAATGAAAAATGTAACTACAAAATTAAATATTAAAGTTTATTAATAAATAATTGAAGGAACTATAACAAACTGATAAATAAATATTGGTTGCCTATCAAACATTTAGATAATAATAATAATAAGTAGGACGAATGATTGTAATAAAAATTACCTGGATTAATGATTTCTGGTTCAACTGAAACATATTTATTAAATAATGTAATATTATGCAGGGAGTGATAGAAAAGATATTTAGTCTGCTAGAAACTACACATGTCTTGACTCTTCTATTTTTGCTTAAAATGTTATCTACATAATATGTTATATTTACAATTCTAAATCTTTAACTTAAAATAACATTAACATAATTTAAGATACAATCGATATGAATTGAAAACATATTTAAAAACTGAAAGGTAACGCAATAAATAGTTATAGAATAAATTATCAAACTATAGGATAGTCTTACTTTCAAAATGTTGTCATAAATTTGTATATATCATTTATAGTGCTGCATATATCTCTACTATGAGTTATAGAATGTAAAAACAAAATGCTCTAAAGATCATGTTCCAAAATATATACCACTAGATATGTAACCACTTAACAGTACTGACTTAAGCCCTTGTTAAGAGCAAGGTATTTGGTTCTTTTTGAATCAGATGGTCTACATTGTTAAGTAGAGATATTGTGCACTGAGTGAAAGTTTGCGAGCATATTAGAATTCCTCAGGATCACATCATCAGATGTATCGATACATTTCACAAAAGAATTTGAAAAGTTATTGCAGTTAAGGTTGAACAGATTGGGCAATTTTTGTAGGTGAACATCTTGTTCACTTTGAAAATATGATTTCGAAGATTTCCAACAATAAATGACTATGAATTTACTTCGGTCGATCAGAGGTTGAAGCAGTTTTTTACTTTTGTTTTAATAATATTAGTTTCACGCATGTCTAAATTTTTAAGTTGATCAAAATTATTATTATAATGATATAAAAGTTTATTATATAGTTTTTGGCAATTCTATATATGTAAGATGAAAATTTTACCTCAGTAGATAGAATATATAAATATAATGTGGTAATTAAAAAAAAAGTATGTTGATAGAGTATTAATTTTAAACTTCTGTAATAAACAGTACGCCAACGAAATTATATAAATAATGCCTTTTTTCATTCTGTGACAAGTTAATGCTTAAAATGTTTTGTCTTAAAATATTTTTTGTTGTAGTATTATTTACATTACTTATTTGTTTCTTCAAGCATAATATTTTAAATCCTCGATGCACTAAATGTATTTATCTTCAATTGCAATTTTATTAGAATATTAAGTTATTTAACGTTACAGTTATAGTGTTACAGCAATATGTTTTTAACATGTTTAGTCAATTAATTTCACATTTTAATTGAAGCATACTATATAGTAAGCACAAGTATCATGAAATTAGGTAAATCATTAAATAGGTGTATTGATCTCTATTATGGACGAAGAGAAAAAATTAATTTAGACCATTTTTGCTCAATTCTTTATAAATCATTAAATTATAACCAAAAAATAATAATATTACTTGGGAATATATATTTCATAAACAGAGTTTCATTCCAGACTATCTGTATTAAAAATGAAATGAGTGAAAAATAATCGTATTCAATTAATAATACCTCATGCACGCCCAACTAAATTGGAAATCACTATTCTAATTTATATATCTAAATGTAAAATTTAACAAAAGTATACAATTAATTGCAATGCATGTTTTATACAAAAAACGCGTATTCACAAATAAAATCCCCACAGCAGTTATATCTACCTGGAGGTGGCAGCACCTTCTCGCATCCTCCTGAACTATACGGATCCCCATAAAATCCTAACCTGCAACTACAGCCCATAGTCCTTTCATTGCAGGCTGTATTTTGATGAGTACACATGGTGCAATCGACCTGGCACATCTCACCAAAAAATCCTTTCTTACACACACAACTGTCATTTAGGCATTCGGCATTTGATAAACATTCTTGGATACATTCTTGATAAGGTCCATGAAATTAAAAAAACATAATGTTAATGAGGTTTGTATATAAGCACCAGTAAAAATTAAAATATAACAAATGTTTAATCTTTAAAATTGAAAGAAAAGTTAAATTCAAATTTACAATGTTTAAACAAAAACATGAAATATTATACTAAAGCCCCCCTCACACTGGCATGCCTGATGACTATCCAGGATGCATGTATAAGTGGGGTTTTATGTTTCAAACTATATGTATATACATTTGTTACACACCATTTGGACATCGTTTAGCATGTAATTCCTTTCTTGGTGAAATAATTGTAAAGTAATTTTTCATATATTTTCTGTATGTAGCCCAAAGTTCATATTCCAAATGCTTGGGTTCTGTATGGTTAAATCTGACTATATTGTAAAATAAATTAGAACAATTTACTTTAAAATAATAATGTGAAAATGTTCAATATATATATAAAGGATATATTAACTTTTTGTCACGAAAAATTTGCTTTTTTTATGAAAAACTATAATTTTTCTCTGACAGTGTTTGAAAAGTTATGATATTTCATAGCCTGCAAATTTGATTTCACTCACTATATTTCACATATTCCACACTGAACAAAGGGATATAATCGATTTACTTTAAAAAGTAATGCTGAAGCATAGTAAACTATAGTATTAGACAACCAATATTAAAACTATATCGATTTTTTAATTTATAATACTGCGATGGTGAACAACATTGTCTATGCTTTTGATTTTGACTTTAATGCAATCCAGCATTTTAATATGGATGTGGACATAGCTGACCAACCGCCGAATCCGGACGTAAGTAAAAAGGGGAATGCCGAGATTAGCGATGCTTACATGAAAGAACTATCTGCTAAAGGTGTACGACAAATGGTACAGACATTATGTTAAATACGCGGAAGAAAGACAAATAGAAGAGAATGAGGTAATGAAATTCTTAAATTGGATGTGTTTTCTGAAAGACACTGAAAAATGTTAGACGAGCAATCTTATTTGTGCAGCATCGTGTGTTAATTCAAGGCTTAAATTAAAAACTCAAAACAATGCTATGCAACACTTTCTCGAAAAAGACCTTATAAAGAAAATACAAAAAGAGAACGCACAAAAAAATGCACCGGCTTTCATTCACGAAGACATCGACAAATTTGTGATACATGCTCCAGATTCATTTAAAAATCAAACAATTAAAATTGTAGCATTAATCAGCATCCATGGGGCGTTACGAATTTCAGAAACAACGAATTTGGAAGAGGATGACGTTATGTTTTTACTAAATGGCTCAGTCGATATAAAAACTTCGAAAACGGATCCTGCGGGGAAAGGACATCATTTTGTGGTTACACCTAATCCCAATCCAAAGCTATGCTGCGTAACACGATTACGGAATTATCTTAATTTATCAACCTGAAAATCTGAAAACCTGGCAACAGTTGCCAATGCTCGATCAAAAAAATTATAACAGAAAACGGGAAGAAAACCAAATCACCAGTTAGAATCAATAAAATAGACTTTATACCAAAAGCCATATCAGAATTTCTTGGTTATGAAAACGCTAAAGACTTTACAGGCCACACATTCAGAAGAACCTCTGCAACGATCCTATCCGAACAAGGCATTGGTTAGTTGAATTCAAACACCACGGAAGATGGCGGAGTAGTGCTGTTGCGGAACGCTACATGAACAATACAGTTAAGCAAAAAACAAAAATAAGCAACCTCATCCAGAATTTGCAGTCAACTTCATCTTCCACGTCCATTCTAAAGAACAACATCGAAATCATGTTCAACAATTGTTAATTCCCTAACTGTACGATTAATATTTTAAAATGATTAGCGGGTTTTTTTCAAACGTGTTAAAGATTAAATTGTTACAATTTTATTTACTGTTTAATAAATATGTTTATGTGAAACTACCAATCAGCAGTCGTGAATTCTTCATTTCTATATCGTAATTTTGCATTCAAAAAGAGTAAGTGAAAATATTTTCCCCCACGTTGCGGCGTTTTCACTCACTGTAGGTATTGAGAGAAAATCATTAATTTCCATTTAGTGGCAAAAATTAATATTTCTTCGAATAAATATAGCTCGTTTACATTCTTCAGAGAGAATATTATGATATAGACAATTAATTAATATATATAAACATGCAAATATCTTTGTTTTAATTTGTTTTAGTTTATAAGTCAAAAGTAAAACTCTTTTTAACTAATCTAAAAAATAGGCGAGTCATTTCTTATTAATAAAACTATTGGGAACAATACAAGGTGGGTTGCGAAATCGCTTTTGCCGGGATCTAATATAACATCTTAATTAATTAGTCGCCATTGGCTTAAACTAATCAACTGATGATTATCTCAATGCTGCAGCGCAAACCAGTTTGTTAAAGCCAGGAGGACGTACCGGGGTTCGAACTTGCTACCTTCTGTATCATTTATGTCTATATTTTTAAATTATTTACAGTTTGGATTTATCGAAACTGACTCCACAGGAATGATGGTGAAAAACTCAACAATTAACAGGATATTTGAAGGAAATTCAATAGATGAAAATGAAGAAAATATACTGAAAAGATTTCGAAAAAACAAACTTCGAGTTTTAGCTTTGCTGGTGAGTTAAAATGTTATTAGTTTTCATTATTTGATTTGTAATACAAATTTCAAAAACTAGATATAAAAATTACGCAGAAATAATTTATGCTACACTCAAATCAATATAATTACCTAATATGAATATATTTTTAATTAATATCTTTAAAATATTCATAAAAAATTCTTTAAATATTTACATATTAGTAAAATAAAATGTTTTAACTACTTATATTTGAAGTAAGTAGTATCATTAACCGTATCCATACCGGGTTTTATTGCGCCTCATATCTCGTGGTGGAAAGAAAGGGGGTTGATTAGCCCCCACCTACGTATAGTTTTTAATTTACTAATAAAATATGGTTTTGAAACTTTGCATGTAGAAAATATTTTGTATTATATTCCATTGAATAAAAGGTCCAAATATTTTTTATTATAAAATAAGACATAAATTAAAATTAAAATGTTTTTAACTACAAACTATTGTTTAGAAACTATTATGTTAACTTCTACTATAATACTATATAACTTCAACTGTTTTATGCAATAAATTAAATTAAAATGTGATTAAACGACAATATCTGCATATAATGCACTCAAAGTCGGACTCTTTTTTAGTGTACTTTTAGTGATTTATTATATGAAACTAATTAGCATAGACCATAGAAATAGACGTATTTGTTGGCCGCTTATAACCTAACCCTAACGCTACGTCTATTTCTATGGCATAGACCAATAATTAATATGGCCTAATACTCATAAAAATAAATTACATTAAGTGTAATGTTTTGTTGTAATGCACAAATTTTTAACGAATATATAGATTTTGTTGCCCGACACTTTGACTGGATTAAATTAAGTAAAATGCATAGCTCGGGTAAATTGTGTGCTGCATATGTCTATTTAGATAGAAAAAATGTACTTAAATTTGAAATTTTATTTTATACTACTGATAATAAGGTGCCACGCAAAAGTAGCATGAAATGTGTTTTTATACAAATTACACAACTTTCATAAGAAATTTAATATTTTTGTTCATATTTAAAGTAGAATATTGAATAAAGCATGAACTATTCAACAAAATTAAAAGAGGGAAAACTCTTACCATTATTACTCTATGCTAATGAGTATCCGAATAAGAATTTATTTGTTTTGAGAAAGATATGACTTTATCATTAAAAGATCTGTTTTACTTATTTTATCAAAACAGGTGCATTTTTAGGATGTGGTGACATGGCCACCAATTTCTGTGCCGCCCCGTATTGAATATAGCGCTAAAAGTTGTAAAGTTTTATTTTAGGAAAAGTCACAGAAACTTATATTGCTCCATTTGTTCAATTAAATATAATATATAAAATGCGGAAGCACCCACCCCAGTATGGATGGGTTAAAAGCTATCCTTATAACCTTCCACCTTTAAAATAATTACATTATTTGTCATGTTTTACATCCTTTAGGAACCTCCCTTTGTCATGTGGGTCAGAAGATCAAAAGAAGATCAGAAAGTGCCAACTAAGCCACTCCCCAATGTGGAGGACCAATTAACAGGTTACGCAGTTAAACTTTTAGACACTATTTTGACCCGTCTCAACTTAACCTACACAATCACCCTCTCAAATGAAATAACCTACGGTGTTGAGGTTAAAAAGGGCTGCTTCAATGGTGCTCTGCAGCTCTTGCAAAATGGAGTGCGTAACTAAAACTTTTATATTCTTAGGTAATACACCAAAAAAGCAGACATATTTGTCTGAGAATTATTTTTATAACTATAAAGGTATGTATAGAAGTCTTACATTCTATGCTATAAGTACCTACACATAATGTACATTATGTTATGCGTAACACAGAATACTGTGAAGAGTCCGTCAGACGACAAGTATATAGATGATTTATTGATTTAAACATTATATCTAACTGGAAATTTTAATGTTTATCGTTCCAACTTATCGAACAAATAATTGCGTATTCCACTTCTGATTTCGTTCAATTTCAGAAACCGTACATTTACTTCTTTTAGGAAATTAACTCACATTCCCTCAGAAATTAACTCAATATTCTTGTCTAAACACACTCAAATTACCAAATTGTTTTCTTTTTCATCCCAGCGAATTACATAGTCAATAAATAAGGTGGCCGATAAAAGAAACCAAAAACATAAAACATAGCTGGACAGAATGCTGCATATATGCTATTCGCTAGAGTAAAGTGTAAGATATAACCGTCGTCCAATCAGAATGCAGTACTCTGACCAATGAGATATTAGTAGGACAACTTCTTTGAAAAGTAAATTATTTCCACGTAAAACAATAAATGAATTTTAACTATTAACTGCTTTATTTTAAAATCAATCAATTTTGAAGAATACCTATAATATATATTTTTGAAAATATCATAAAAATCTCTTCTTATTGCAATAAGATATTAAAATGAATTTTTGCTTGCGATTTCCAAATCTATTGGCTATTTAACATAGGCAAGATTAGATTTTATCTCAGCCACTATTTTATAACTGTTTAGAATTATTCTAAAATATTTGGAATAATCTTGAGATGCATGGCTTCAAAAATAGCGCATTTAACGGGAAATGCCCATATCTCGATCATTCCTTCTAACTCCTTCTTATGTGATCGTTTACAAAAACCGAAATTACACCTTGACAAGCGTGCTCTGTTGAGCTAATGTGTTTAAGTCTAGATGTAAGTCAATAAAAATAAGACATTATGAGATGAATGCGATGCTTCGTTATATTTTGCATTAACTTTATCCACAGCTGTAATAATAGAGCTGATCTTATTCCTTTCAGACATATGACCTGATCCTGGCCCCCTACACTGTCAATCTAGAACGAGACAACAACTTTAACTTCATCCGTAAGATAACCGTTTCCCGAACCTCCTACTCTCTTCTCTATCAGCCCACCAAGGAAAGCTTTTCCGTCTCCATCTTCGAGTTCCTTCAACCCTTTCACTCCCACGTCTGGCTATGTCTCTGCGGAACAATTATCGTCCTGGCCTTCTCAATGACAGGCGTATATCATATCTTCATGCCAGACAACACGAAATTCTACTTGCGCAACAGCTGGTTTTATGTGGCTGGGTCGGTGCTTCAAGGACTCTCTCTTAACCCCGGGAACCACCCTTTCAGTCACATCATCATGGGAGCGTGTTGGGCCTTTGGACTCTTCGTGTTCATTCTCTATGGGACAAGTTATGCAGCCTTGCGCACCGGCCGAATTCTAGAAAAATCGCCAGAAAACCTTGAGGTACGAATTGGCTTACTTGTTTCCATTGAAAATCTAGGTTGCTAGAAAGGAAATGTGCGACTATAATATAAATATATATTACTTATGTAAAACAATTTAAAATACTCATTCAAATATTACTTTTGATCGATTTTAAAATAAAGGAATTGAAGTGAAAACTTTCACTGTAAAACATAATTTAAGGGGAAAATGTTTTATTTAGAAAATTATTTTTCTTCTGGCATCTCATTGATCAGTTTACTACATTCTGATTGGATGAGGGTTAAACAGTGCGATTACACGTTTTACTAATGCGTAGTATAATATGCATAATAATAGCATATAATAGCAGTATACAGTCTTCTGTTAGGTTCTTGTTTCTAATATCTTTGCATCCAAAGCACATCACTCGGACTATCACATATTATGATAAATATTCCGATCACAGATTTATTAAGAGTTGACTACACATTTTAAATCACTTTATATTTGTTGCGATATCATTAACATTTCACTACTTTTTGCAAAATTTTAAAACATAATTTGAAAAGAATTGATTTTACTTTAATATGTTAAAAAAAGCAGATTTATTAGAAAACCTATCTTTCCGCCTCTTCTGTATCACGTCACACAGCTTCTGCTTCTACATACGAACTACCACTTCGGCACAATTGCCAACACAGCAGGGCAGCGCTACCTACAGAGGTCTCTCGCCGAGACTGAGAGAAAGATCTACCGAAAGATAATTCTTGACTTCGACGACGGAGTCCAGGCGTCTACGAGAAGCGCTCTGGAAGCCGTGCAATCCGGTGACTTTGTTCTCATTACAGACACCGCGATTAATAGTTACCTGGCGCAGGTGCACGACTGCCTGGTTGTGTCGGGAAACTTTCAGTCCTTCATCTATGGTCTGCCTCTCGCTAACTACTTCTTTGAGTTAACTCCAATCCTCAACAAGGAATTGGAACGACTGCACGATAGTGGATACACAGAATTTATAACTGAAGAGTAAAATTAGATTTCCATTTTTAATTATCTTTCTGTTGGAATATTTGTTTTAAGGGTGACACTTTAAGAAAGTTTGTACAATCAAGAATCAATGTGAGCCGGTATTATATGTACAAAGTTTGATGAAGTGGCCTACGAAAATATAATTGGAATGCTTGAAATACAATTAATGTTATTGCGAGTAGACATTTAACGTATATATGGTGAGATTACGAAATATGTTTTTAAGGATTGGCCACTGAGTAATAATGCATAGAGATTCATCTCATATTGGTTTGGTATTCATCATCTTGCAAATTATCGACAAAAGAAAATGGTTGTATTTCAATTAAATTTTCATAAATGGGGAGCAAGTAAAAATGTGCTTAATTTTGAAAGAACTATCGAGATATAAACAATTTTGCCTCATCATAAGTATCTACATAATGTACCTTATCAGCTAATTTATACCTACAACTTTTTTAAATACATTATTTAATATTTTAGAGATAGCAAGATATGTAAGATATAATTTATTCATTCACGACATTTTTAAACTGAATACAATGATCATGAGAGTTAAAATTCTGTCTTTGAGCACTAGATATGGTTTTGTCAGTTTGCACCTCTGGCGTATCGTTAGCGAGGTTTCACTCTACAGTACTTACACACTATATAACGGGATTGAAGCTTAGTCCAGAACAATGACCCGATTAGTCAATTTGTTTGGAACTTACGAATAATGTTAATAGTTAGATATTACTT
Source organism: Invenusta paracnida (assembly GCA_036023295.1). Lineage (NCBI taxonomy): Eukaryota > Metazoa > Platyhelminthes > Proseriata > Coelogynoporidae > Invenusta > Invenusta paracnida. Next base: position 1,829 of record JAYRBW010067785.1, on the reverse strand, counting down.
GGCATTTTAACGATTAATTAATTAATAATTAAGTTTTACTAATTTTTTATAAAAAATGAATAATATATTAAAAATAAAATGAATAATATATTAAAAATGAAATGAAATTATAAGACTACTTCGCGAGCCCGCTTTTTGTCTATTACAAAGAATTTATTTTGTTCATACTGACTTCATAATTAGGTACCTATATTTCTATACCTACATGCAAGTTTACTTACAATAATACAAATAATTTCTCTATTCTGTCTGACCCTTATTCTTATCTTAGATATTTGACTTCCAGTGTTAAAAATTACTCGGAAAGGTGCAATATAAATGCTCTGGATCGATTGGCCAATAAGATGCGTCAAATGGGAATACCCTACAGTAAATACGCAGTCGACATTGATAATTCCCTCGGGATCTTCATTCTGATTGGTTGTGGATGTATTATCGTTCTTTCCATTGTGATTGGACAGCGAATATACGAATTTATTCAAAAGGTTCGTCACAAGATTATTTTTTATGATAATCTTTAATTATCTATTTATTTTGTAAATTCACAGATAACTAAATTTTGTATGATAAATATACATGCGCCAAATTTAAACACGTAAATACTTAAACCTTTCTATTTTGAAATAAAATATTTTTATTACACTTATAGTGGAGCGGCCAAGGGCCAAAAATTTAGCTAGACCCCTCCATACTTTAGAACGAGGCAAATTAGGTATTGTTAGATTCGTTACGATGTCTACTTTGTGAAAAACGGTGTTTTAGTCATATTCTAATTAACCCACGAAACGCAAGAAAAATTGCGAATTTTTGAATATATTAATAATTGTTATTTTGGCACTTACAAATATTAAAAAATTCGTAAGATGACAATAATTCCTTTCTGCCAAGTACACTTTCCCAATATGTGGGGTTGAAAACCCACTTCAATGGGTTTGGACCCCCAAATACACCAAAATTAGGTGCATAAGTCTCTGCAGGTATCATTTCATTTCGTTTCTAATACTTTATAAATTGATATCAACAATAAAACAATAAAAGATTCATGCAGTTATAGATGCGATCAATATATTTAATAAAATAGTGTTTTAAATTTCAGGTTATTTGGGTAAAAAAGAAACAATTATGGGGACTCAAGTACATGAATGCAACAAGCATAATTAGGTGTTTCAACTAAAATTATTAATTATACATATAATCTTTTGAGACTATGAATTTCAATGCATTATTTATTAAATGGCTTATAATATTATATAATAATATAAATATAACTAATGAGTTTTATTCAAATTGTTGCATCGAACGATAGTATATTGATTTACAAAATCGAAAATCGAAGTCATTGTTTCCAAAATAACCGTTACAAATACTCGAAATGTCTGTGTCCTAAAATACAGTACACTGCACTGTTTTAACACATTGTTTTTATACACAAGTTTGAACATACTGTTGTTTACACCATCATGTCCGTATCATTTCCGACTTCATCTTCATTTTCCACTTCACGTATCTCCTGCCGATTCTCACATCCTTCACAACAGGAACAAATGTCAATGCACTGAAGTTCAGCAATGATACATTGGAATTTCTGTCCTCGACAACCTTTGTCAATGCAGTACAAATGAGTTAGGTTTCTAACCTCTGCTGGGGCCGATTCATTTATGTACATTGTTGGACGCAGTTCATCCTTTGCATTCACATGCCAACCATGTCCAACAAGGTTTACGTTCTCAGGTTTTGTGACGTGACTCTGAAGCTTATCAGTGGTGGTTGCGAGTACAAAACGAAGCTCATTCAGTGAACTGATTTTTTTACCATGCATGAGAAGGACA
>JAYRBW010067774.1:0-27863 GCA_036023295.1 Invenusta paracnida | reverse complement strand
CCCTTTCTTTTAAGTTTGTTTTTCTGTTTTTATCTTGATTTCTTGTTTTTTCTGGTTTTTATTGTATTTCTGTCTGGGCCAATATCAGTTTTTCTAAAACGGAAAGGGAAATAGAAATTGGTCCAGCTAAGCATCAAAAGACAGTGTAATGTGACATTTGTTAATTCTTCTTGAAAAAGTAGAACATAATTTCACTATATTTCTCACTTTTAATGTAATGTTAAAAAATTGACACTGTTCAGTTATAGGCTATGCTTGCTTAATGTTTTTCTGAAAATTTTCTAAGACCCAGTTATGAGCCCTGCCTTTGGCTTCATTTCATCAGCTATAAGTATAACTGCCATTATTACATTTTTTAAACATTTTCATTATATTTATAGGTTTTTGTTTTTTATCTATTTTTATAGCATCCTAAAATGATGTAAAATTTATAATAAAAACATTAAAATGTAAATGCTTTTTAAAATAAGATTACTTTAAAAAGAATATACTTTAAAAGAATACAAATATACTCATGTTAAAATTTTGAAACCTTTTGAAAGAAAAAAATGTCAGATTGACCCCATTTAACAACATTTAAAAATGAACATAGAAAGATAGCAATTTCATTTAACTATTTAATGAGTATTATAATAAGGCAATCCTGTATTTCTGCATCCCAAATTATTTCTATTTAAATTTTGGTAAAATCTTACTCTAAATAAATATATAATATTATAAATTAAAAAAGAAAATGTTGTATTTAAATGAGAAATGAAATTGAAAGGCTTTTAGCAAAATTATAATGGAATTATTTTGATAATGGCAAATAAAAAGTTCTGGAATGCACAACCTTCACCTTATGGCAGAGTATTATTTCTCTATCTCCACTTAAATTCCTTTGGGTAAGAACTGAATAGAGCAGGGCTGGTTCATTCATCCTCTTAACCTTCTTGACAAGGGCTCAAAACCCTTCTATCCCATGAGAATGAACAACACCACAGTAATGGGATCTACAAAATTCTCTTATTTCCTTATAGGTATATTACTTATTTTCATCAAAAGTTCCCATAAATTTGTTGAACTAATTTTGAATAATGATTAATAATTATTTATAACTACAGTCAAACCCCAGTTTTATGCCCCCTGATTATCCACCAACCCTCCTTTATTGCCACATTTCTGCGGAACAAATTTTCTTGTATGCATTTTAATATAATTCAACCGCCAACGCAGTTATCCACCATCCACCAATAAAAATTGAGAATAAAAGCACAATTGTTGTGTCATAAAACCTTGGTATATCCACCAGCATGCCTCTTTTTCTAGCACAACAATAAATATATCTGATACATACTTATATGTATGTTATAGTAAGAGCCTGTGTTTTCTGCCATGCATATTCCTAGTTAGAGGTAAACCATTTTGGCTATTGATAATTAATTGGCTGTGTGATGTATCTGTTTGTCTGTCTATCTTTATACTCACATATTTAAACTGCTATTAAAGTTAGAGGTAAACCATTCTGGCTTTGATAATTGGCTGTGTGATGCATCAGTCTGACATTTTCAATCTTTGATATATACTTCTTCTTTTTGCCCTATATTCATATATATAATTTGAAATATACTTTTATTCATTGTTCCAAACATCTTTTCCTGCAATGTATATTTCATAATAACAATACCTCATAAGATAATTAAATTATAATTGAATATACATAATATATGTGAAGTACTAAACATTTCATAATAAACAAATTAACATTGAATTATCATTAAATTGTAAATAAATATAATATGTTAAAAGTAAACATAATATAGTGTACATAGTAGTGATCTAGTATACATACATAAATTTAACAGTAAACATAATATAGTGTACATAGTAGTGATCTAGTATACATACATAAATTTAACACCTAAAATAGAACCCCCAATTAACTGCCACTTTTCACTGGAACCACGGCTGGCATAAAACCTGGGTTTGACTGTATTTCTAAATTTATTGATTTATTATTTGTTGTTTAATGTAAAATTTCACTGAAATCTAAAAAAAGTTTGGTCTTGATGTGCTAAAATATGGTATTTCCATATATTAACTATAAAGTATTAAATATCAGATTTTTATGTAGTTTCCTTACTTTATTTTACTCAAATGGATAAGAAGTAGTTCAATATGATATTTGATACAAAATTAACAAAATAGCACAACAATATAATATTTAAAAAAATTTCTGCCAGATAATATTTACTATATTATTAAAAAAAAATTGATAAGTAAACATCATTTTAATATATATTTGGTATTGTTATAACTATCTATTGGTATAAATCATACTAATACTTTACCAAAAAATTAGCTAAAAAGTGTACCCTATAATATAACAGAATAGGGCTGTTGTTAAATTATTCACTGGATGTTGTAACCCTGTAACAGCAACCCTGATGTTGTAAACAAATTGTCAGTTAAATAATGAAAAAACTAGTACTACTACTAGTAGGGTGAGATGTTGATCTGTAATACAGGAATATGAGAGTTGAGTGAGTTTTGTCCTGATGTCCATGTTTGATTCAACTGCAATAAGATTGTCTATAGTAAGAATGGCTATGTGTTCACACGGAACATCATCATGACTATTGTCATACTATACTTATCTTATAGCCAAGGCATACATACACAGGCAATGCTAATATTGTCATTGATAATACCAAAGGATTATACTCCATGCCACTCATCTTTAAAAAAAACCAGAACAAACTATTAATGATCCCCAACAATATAGTCAATAGTGTCCTTTCTGGTGTTGGACTTAATATTATGCTTTTTGGTGTTAATAGTATTGTATTGTTATTGTTATAAATTATGATATAATATAATAAATATTTTGTATTTTACACTATATTCATATTATATATAAATTATATTTTGACATTAAATTTGTTATAATAAGTATACAATGTCTAATTTTCAAAAGTATAATTTGTTTTGCAACCATGAAGCAGAGCAATTGGCCATAAATTATTATTTTTTGCAAAATATGTAAATTAAAAAAAAAACAATTCCGAAAATATTATATATAATGAGTCTAAAGTATATACAAATTAATGTTTTATACATGTCTGCAGGGATAATATCATACAATAAAAAAAGAAAATTGAGAAAGAGACAAAAAACAATCTTGTGGATAAGACTCAATCCAATTTTTTTCTGTGTCCTTTTTAAAATGATCTTATGCATGAAAGAGCTTAGGAAGGAAAAAAATGTATAGATTTTTTTTAATACAAAATGCTTGAAAATTCAAGTATTCAAATATTTCAATATATCAATTCAAATATTTAAACAAAATACTAATAATATAATTACATGTTTGCCTTAATTTTAATTTTAATCTTGAAATCACAATCAATCCAAAAACAACTTATATATATTTTTAGTCAATATGGTAACATAAAAAGTTTAAATTCATTTAAAACTTAGGCTTTTTTATTTTTGTGCCAATTTTGATATTTTTAGTGTTAAAGATTTGATATAATTTATATACAATTTACTGATTTTTTCTTGGTCAATTTATTCTGCATGAATAATGCATGATGCCTTGCTATATTTTTTATCTTATGAATGCTGTTGACATATGAACAAAAATGGATTAAAACAATGCACCTGAGGTGCCTTCTATGATATGGGTATAGATTGTAGGGTTGTATAGATCTACAAAATAGAGAATGGGTTAGGTCAAAGTTGTGGATTAGTTCAAAAGATTTTACTAGTCGAGTATTAACACCTGACTAACCCTGCTATTTTGACCTCATTTGAAAAAGTATTCAGCCTTAAAATTAGTCCAAGACTAATAAGGGTTAATACCAGACTAATCTCAACAGTTAAAGAACTTGAATCATTTTCAATGCAAATTTCCTAGATGCTTAATCTTGATTCTTAGGGAGTAACCCTGGATTGAGGTCTAAGTAGAACAAGATATCTAGCAACAAAAAATATATTTTTCAATAACACTCACTTTATTAATACATTATTGGTCTATGTGTAATGCATGCGGTTTATACTAATTAATCAAATAATTCTTACTATGTTACTAGAGGAAATAGAGCAAGAAATTATCCAGCACATTCTGAAAGTTTTATTTATGAAAAAACTCATCTTACTTACCATTATCAACATTAGCTGATGAATATTATGAATACAGGGAAATTAACTTACTATACCTACTTAAATTAAATATCTACTCAAAATTGAAATATAATTGTTGTGTTATGTTAAACATTTTCTCATTTGAAATGGGATTCCATAGCATCAAAAAATCAATGTTATGAAATATATATATATTTCTGATAATATAAAAACGTAGTACCTAATATTTGTAATACTAATATTAATGTTTACCATCAAATAGCACCAATCAAGAATATTGTAGCCGAAGTATAGTATCTAAAATCATTATTTGTTCTATTATATGTTATACAAAATTAGAATTTATTTACAGTAGCACAAATTACTTTTAGAACTAGTACTGCTTAAACACATTCTCTGCAATAAATTTTGGACCAAATGGTGTTTTTAAATAAGATTTTTTGTATAATAAAGTGCAGTATTGTGATAACTGTGTTTTATTACATGTACATTTTATATTGATATACGATTAAGTCTATACACTAATTAAAATAAAAAATATTGGAGTCTGATGTCATCGAAGTTGACTGACTGGAGCCCACTGTCGTCAAAGTTGACTGAGTGAAGCCTGCTGTTGTGAAAGACTACTGAGAGGAGGCCAATGTTGTCAGAGTTGGTGTAGCCACGTTCATGTCATTGGTGTTAGAGCCTGGAAGAGTTGATATTTGATCTACATGTATATGACATTATTTAACAAAGTATTGTAGCAAAGTTCCATCTCGTGTACTTAGAATTCTTTTCCTTTTCAAAGACATTGTTGTCAAAATTATATGAATAAACCAAAACCGTAAAAAAATTAAAACAAATGACAATCGCTTATTTCAAGTATGAAATAATAAAGGTTGGATTGAGTACTTATGTATTGTGGTCAATAAAAACTACCAGTTTTAAAACCGTTTTGTGCCAATTATTTTTAATTTTTATATTGTGTACAAGCTTATTTGTAGTGTTATTAAAAAGGTAAATCAATTTTACACATTTCTGAAAAAAATGAGCAGGATAGTAACATTTTGCATCCATTTTTTATATATATAAATATTTATATATATTTATAATATATTTATACTTAAAAAAATTCAATTTAAAATACAATAATATGCTATGCATATATAATAAGCTAAGCCCTACATACTCATAATTGACAATGTAACATATTATTGCTTGTTAATTATTGAATGTAATAAGAATTCAGGTAGAATGAAATACATATTTGTGTTACCTTAACATGATACTGCTGCAGAGCAATTCATTGGAAGATTAAAAATGATTTACTTGAAACAAAAACACAGTTGTGACCATTAAACACGTTTCAACTCTTAAAAATATTGGCACACTTTCTGAGTGACTAAACTAGTATTTCATCTCCTCATTTTAGAAACTATGGAATCAATCGGGGAAGTTATCAAGGAATGTATTGAAGACTTCGATCAAACCAAGTCAAAGGATAATTTACTTTCAATTGTTTCAAAGAAGTGAGTCTTAAGTTTATGATATTATGAATTAACAATATTTCCATATATTACCTCATATTTTGCATGCGTATTTTTATTAACTCTGTTAAAGTTGTTTATTATATTATGGCAGCCAAGGTTAATCGAATTTACATATTGATTTGATTTTGCATATATGCATATATTATTATGCTTGCATTTAACTGTAGGTAATGAATAGCCATTTTATCAAAAATATTATTAATGATTTTTTTCTTACTTATTTTTTTCATTACGAGTGACGCTTAAAATTGAAAAGACAATGCAAGATGAAATCTTTTCAATTAAGCATTGCATAATTCTTTTCGTACTATTATATGGCAGTTCCAACATTTGCTTTATCTGTTTTTGTGAATACTTAACATTATACTTATTGGGGTTTATTTTAGGTATTTTCTCAATTCATGTAACATTCACGTTAACATGTAATATTTCAAACATTCAAATTATAAATGTATAAATTTAATACAAAAAATTCGCGAGTTACACGTGATTTAACTAAATATACTTGCCATCCATGTTATATGTGATATCTTCTTTTTTTAAATAAAATACATTTAATCGATTATGCAATTTGAATTCAAAATTGATGCTAATCAAGCTAACTGTTTATTAAGTTTTATGAAACCGTTTTAATGCCTCACCTCACACTTTTTACTGTCCATTAATTTATGATGTTTGGTGAATTTATCAGGTTCTGTGATACAAAGAGCCTTATTCGATCTCTCTTGGACCTCTACATCCAAGCCAACTACACCGGTCCCTCGCTTCTGCTTGTTGAGCAGCTAGATGACATGGGTACATCTATCACCGATGACATGACCTGCGAAGGTGAGGCTCCAGTCACCAAGGTATCCGCTCTCGAACTCCTCTGGCTCGCAAGCAATCTCTCCCGCCTCTGGTCACCAGTAGATACAGTTTCGGTAAATGCCCTACACATATATATAATGTCAACATATATACGCAGGGGTCGTTCGATGTGTCAAAACAAATATATGTATTTTTAGATCCATGTGTCAAAGCGTAATAATGTTAAAAATCTTCAAGTTTTGCACCCTTTGTCAAGAGAAGCTCAATGGTCTACTGAAGCTATTCGCAGACTGGCGGCTTCTCTGAAATTGTTTCCTCGAGAAAAGATTGACCACCTTGTTGATGAGTGGAAATTATTCAGGGTGGAAAAGTTACAAAATAATTGGGAACTGCCAAAGAAAATGGTTGAGGTATTTGAAGAGGAAGCAAGTGATGATAATAATGACGAAGCAAATAGAGCCCAGTTGATTCAGCGTGTGGATGATTTCTGGGAAACTTGTTTATCATTTAAACAATAACAAGATATTAATTCCCCAACATGTCAATCTTCATCAAAATCGTTCTCACTCTGTCTCACGGGAATTCTGATATAGAAAGAGCATTTAGTGAAAACAAGATTATCTTGGATGACAAACGGACACAAATGAGTGATGAATGGTGGCCTTAATGGCTACAAGGCTACATATTAATTTATTACACAATTTACACAAAAATTGCTAATTACATCAAGACTGCTTAAAGATGTCCGCAGTGCACAAGATAAATACTTGTGTCAAATTACAGAAAAAAAGAAAGCAGCAGAGTTAGCTGCTATTTGATGCACTGAAAATACTGCCAGACCCACATACCGAAATGGAAAAAGCAAACACGCAGATTCTCAATGCACAGTATTTGCAAAAGAAAGAATGGAATTACTACGGGCTGCTATGGATGCCAAGGGTTTCAACAAAGTCTCTTCCGCAAATGCCCTCTTAGAACGAAACGCAACTCTTTTGCAAAAAGGTGAAAAGTGGAAACATGAATCCCAGACGCATATGCAGAAGAAGAAGGCAAAAAAGAATTGAAATAGTTGTTTGCTTTGGTGTAAATGGTTTCTGATTTTATACTAGTTACATATTTCCATGCCTGTTAAATATGCTATTTTGTTTTTGTAATGCACAGCACTTTGACATAGTTTATTTCCAATCGTGTTTAATTTTTTTAAAGTACATATTTAACTTCTACTAAACTGAAAGAAAACACATGCATATTATGTTATTTGTGTGTAATTAAAGAGGCTTATCCCATGATATTTTTATAGTTAAGTTATAGTATTTATAAATTAAATGTTATTGTATGTATTTTCCATCTATAGCACCATTTCTTAACCTTATAGTAAGTTGTAAGTTCTCCTAATTGACTATCATATCTAAATGTCCCTTTTATTTTTTTTAAAGAAAATGCTGTGAGTTCTAAACTTATTTTTAATGAAATTACGGTTTAAGTTTTACAAAGTAACAAATTTGTAATATTGAAATAGGCAATATTGTCAAATTAAATCAAATCATAGTCATAAAAAGTAAGTAAATTTTAATAAGATTTTTACACTTGCTTTTCCATCACAATTGTAACAATGTGCAGCAGAATTGTGAAAAGCATAATTATTGTTTTTGGTATCAAGATAAATTCCCCCCTGACATTCCGAAAATTCCCACCAGAAAGAAATTCGTCTCCAGTTATGAAACGGTGATCAATAGTAGTACTATATTAAAAATCTTTATATCTTTTAATGTGTAATTATGTTACATTAAAGGCATTGTTAGTCGAAGTATCGCCTTTTTTGTATTTTGATTTTACTTAATACTGTGCATTAGTTCTTAATGTGTTCTGTTTAACAATAATGACTTAAGATATTTGTAAAATGCCTTCTTAAGAATGTGTAAAAAATAAGAAATGTGTCAAAGCCATAATGTGAGCGGACCACCCCTGCAATGGTGAAATATTGTAACGATCTTGTTTCAACCATAGAGTAATAATACCAAGAGAGTTTACTCGGTCAAAAAAACGTAAATATATTTGTTTAAATATTCAGAGTTCGCCATTTTATATTCCCACCAATGCGATGGTAATTTACGTTCTAAAACAATATAAAAGATCGAATTTCAAACTGGTAAATGTACATGATATAAAGTACTGACATGAAAACTAAAAATATAGAAATGTGCGCCTGAATTAGAGCTACAAAAATATGTAAGTTATAATAGTATAGCTTGAATAATAATAACGGTTTTTATAGCGGAAAATAACTAGTTTTGCCTACTTTTAAGCTGTAGGAATACGAAATAAAGTGCCCGTATACAATATAGGCTATGCATACCAAATAATGTAGGCAAAACTTGTTATTTGCTGCTATCGAAAAGCTTTTTTATTATTTAAGCTATACTTCTATAAATTACATATTATTGTAACAGACATTCTAACGCACATTTTGATATTTTTGGTGCAGTTTCAAAATGGTGGATTTTCCGCTTAAATCAAAAGAGTGAGACTTCTTTACAATCTTATATTTTTTGGTCATTATAGTGTGGACCAAACATTTATGGTTTTATATGACTATTTTAACTATTTTCGTTTTGATTAAATGACTTATTTAAATTTTATTGAAAATGGATTTTTATTAATTATATACTACTTAACACATTTCATGGGAATAAAGTAGCATGTTCACTTGTATCAGGGAGGTAATTTTTTAAGCATTTAAATTAAATTCGAAATCTACATAGTCAAATTACCTTCTCTGTAAAGTTTGATAGATGTATACATTCAAATGCGCTAAGTGAACTCTCTTGGTATTATTACTCTATGGTTGAACGTTTCTTATCGAACAGTTATTATTTCTCAATTTCATATACATATACATTAAATGAACGACATATAATTAATAAAAATGTCAATAATACCTTTATAAATACAAATCTTTATTTAAATTTAATAGTATATGTATATATGTATATATATATATCACTAATAATGCAATATTTGTTATATATAGGTGCATATATTAATGCACAAGTAATTCAATCTGATTAATAAAATTTGGACCTTCGATTTATTTAAAGAAATATTAACAACATTTTCTTCAATGTTTAAATTTAACAACTTAAATGAGTTTCATGCATTCTTTATAGCCGATGTGGCAGCTTTATATCAACACAAAATAGAGCAGTAAATAATCTAATAGAAATGATAGAATAATAGCCATAATTGATAGTCAGTCCAGTTGTTAAGGTTGTATGTCAACTACAATATAGACTTTTGGCAGTTCGAAAATATGACTTTCTAAGGCGCATTTCCAATAAATTGGTGGTATACCGTAATTTGAAACGTACGAGGGTTGTGGGCTGCTGAAGAGATTTAACAAGACCGAAACAATGCTATCCGGATCTCTCCATACTCCTAGTAATATATGTTAGTAGTATGAGATCACCAATACTTTTCTTAATAAGTATATGAAATTTTTATTTTTAAAAAAGAATAAATTATTGTTAATAGTACGAACTGAAAATTTGACAATTATACGTTTCAGACTAAAATAAGATTGACATCCAGCAATCGGATAATATTAAATAGTAATTTTAATTTTAATTGACGTAAATGCATTTATACAAATATAATTCTGGTATTATACATATAGTATTATTAAAAACGTTATTTTAAACTATGTTTACTAAATTTTCATTTTAACATTTTCCTGAATTTTTTCTAAAACTACATTTCTGTTTACTATATTAACTATTGCTATTTGTATTTTTTACGATTTAAAAAGAGTTTATAAATACTCAACTATTAAAACTATAGTTACAAATAAAAATAATCGTTGTATGTAAGAATCTTTGTCAGTTTATACATTTTAAATGATTATTGTTTCTTTATTTAGTAACAGATATTTTTTATTCTGTGCATTATATATTTTTATTGGATTATTAAAGGAGATATGTCATCAATAAATTATCAACTGAAGTATTCAAATTATGTAATTTATATTTTTAGTTTTGATTGTTTATAATTAGCAAATGTAGTAACATTTTATTAATATTGTATTACAAATAACATTATAATTAATAATTTTCCTAATTGAACCAAAAAAAATAATTTTATACTAATTCATACGATTATTAATTCTAAAATATATGTGAGTATTTGGTTAAAAAATATTTTAGCATATATTGTTTTTAAATAGTTACTAATATATATATATATTAATGGCTTTCATTTTAGTTTATATACCAATAATATGTAATTTAATTACGAAATATATTATGTAGGAAAATTATTTATTTTTTATGTTGTTTTAATAAAGTCATTGTGTATACATTTAAATGAGCTTAAAACAATTGCTTTTGGAAATTAGTCATATTTTTAAAATTAAATTATTAAATTAAATTCACTTACAGATGGTCATAAAAGTTATAAATATTAATGTACATATTTCTTAACTTATATTTATTGTATAACATATATTATATAACTATATATCATTACAAAATAATTTATAGCTTTGTACATAACATTTTTAAAGCAAATGCGTATTTAGAATATAAGATCTTGAAAAATATATTACAATCCTTATATCATGTTTTAAGCATTATAATTTGAGATGAAAGCCAAAGAAATACATTCATTATACATAATATACATATATTCATCTAGTTTCGTCTTATACGGACATCATCAGTAATTATAATATTTATTACATTAATACCAAAATAACGCTTATATAGGTTACAAATACTGAATACTAATTACATACAAAAGCTAGTATCGTGTGGGACGAAACTAGTCGAATATATTTTATAATGAACATAATATTTATCTTAACTTTTATCTGGTATTATTATTTCAATATACCTTTAATATAGAAAAAAATCTTTTTTTTATATAATATAGTTGTAAATAAAACTACTGAATAGTAGTTTATAATGTTGAAATATCATTAATTAAATATTTATTTAATTATTATTTTCCTTTCTGAAATATTAAATAAGTATTTTAAATATATATATTATCAAGTCATCACTATGCTTTGAACGTTAAATAGCCATTCATAATTCATTTGAAATTACATTTTACTCTTTATATAATCTGTATTTTTCTATTGAAATTGAAATGATTTTAAGATAAGTAGTCCGGTTTATTAATTAAAATGTACTAATTCATATTTAGTTGACCATCGTAAACTCGTATATAATATATCATTTAATTCAATCTGAATATTAATAAACATTGCAATGACAACATGGAGATTGGATATGGCTATACCAGTTATCAACGCAATGTAACAAAGCGATGTAAATTTGATTTCTATGAATGAAATCAACTATTAAAAATGTTGAATTTTAAACTTTACTTAATATGATTATACAAAATTAGTTGCCTATATATTTATAGTACACTGTTCTATCCAAATTTATCAATTAGGAAATCAAAATGGGATTATAGTGTTTGCCAAATGTAGGTACCTATTCATTATTGCATTAGTTTTTCAGTAATGAATTAGTTGTAAGAATTTAACTCTTTTAATAAATATATATATTTAAAATTTAATTGCGCTACATTCATGCAAAAAATTACATTTAAATAGAATCGATAAATTAATAAATCAATGAACTTTACTTAAAACTTTTACTTTCGAATTTTACATCCAGTTAGAGGTTTTTTAAATTAAAATGTACTGTTTTATCCATAGAGTAAATAAAGTTACATTACTCTATGGTTTTATCCATATAAACTAATCAATATATGCAAAGTTTATTTGTTGAATGAAATATCTATGGTTTTATCTTATTTTCTGTTTTACATATCTGCTGAATATTAATAAGTACACATGAAATAAACTTTTTTATTTATATATTTTTTTATTTTGGTCTAAATTATTGCGATTAATAAATGAATATGAATAGACAAATGCTTCAAAAATATTTTGTAAATCTTTATCTAAATTTCTACTAGACAGGATAATTTGAACCAGTAAAATCATTTGAAATTACTACATAACGTATTTCATGGGAAATTGTGTAAATTTAATTTAAAAATATTTCCACCAGCAAATAAATGAACATTTGTTTATTTCGATCAATTTATCAATCAATATATTTTTCTAAACAGATTCAACGTTCCAAATCACAAGCGGCACGGAGCCCTTCGAGCCAGCAGGTCCGTCAAATGAAAATGTCCAGCTACAACAGCGCTGGGACTCAAGTTCGGTCCGATACGGAGAGCAGCACACATGTGCCATTAATTAATCACAATAAGTATCTCAGTGGGGGTCCCCTCGGCACGTCCGCTGGTGTCAATTTGAGCGGCCTGCGAAGAGGTTCACACCTGCGGACCAGCATGCCAAATGTTCTGCGACAGAGACAAACAACACCAGGTAAGATAACTACGTTTGAGGCCTGTACCCACCAAACGTGACAATAGAATTAATTAATCAATAAATTTAATAATTTTGTGTGTATAGACGAATCGGAAAAAATTAGGTATATATTCTTAAAATGATACTTTTATTTCCTCATTGAGTAAAACATATTTCTCATCATTCGAATTTTTAATATTCGGTCAACAACTAGATCAAATACTCGAATCACTTTATTTCTCAAATAGAATTTCTAGAATAAATATAGCATGCTGCTTTTTGTGTCACTAACAGTATAACAATTAATTGGATATTTACATTGTCAACAGACACACAAATTGTATTTATATTTAAAATATATAGTTTTTTGTCAATCATTAATATCTATTTTGCTGTGAAATTGTAAAGCATACCAATATTTTTAACCCCCTATAAAAAATAATCATAGAGTACTAAAACATTTGCACTATTCTTCTTCAAATCTTAATTTTTCTTTTTAATGTAATAAACATTAAATCTACTGTTTCAAAAAGTCAAAGTGAAAAAGCTTTGTTGTAGCCTATAATGGTAATAATATAATAGCAGAGATTAAACTCACATTTATCAATGTAATTGAAAATTTAATTTTTATAAAAAAATTAAATTATCAAAATAAAACCTATTTTAAAACATGTAAATAAACAGAATTAATCCTACAGCTTTATTTTGGTCTGATTATTAACTGAAAATTGTATATATTTGCTTACGATTTAAATAATTAAAGAATTGGTTTATAATTAATTTCGGTCCATTTTAATAATATTTTCGGTTGAATAAATTTAACGTAATGTATGTTTCTAAAACTGACATATTGAAGTAGCTAGAAATGCTATTACTCGCTCAAAAACTCTATATGCCTAATTAAGTTCGCAAATAATTTTATTTCTGTTTCGTTTAGTTTAGTTTGTTCGTCTCATAAATTATAAAGATACTTGCATTGCCTGTGAATTTTGATATTCCAGATAGAACTACTTAATTAATAATAATTAGACTGGTCATATCACAAACGAACTGTACTTTCTAAAACTAATTTATTCTTTTAAACAATAAATTCTTTATTACAAAATCAACCAAAAATATTCTACCAGTATTGATAAATATTGCTACTGATATCTATTGCAAGATGGCAAAAGTTTGCATTTAATTTATTTATAATAATTATTTGTTTATATATTTGTATATTAATATATATTAATAAATATGGTAAATAATATAGATATGTGTATTTCATAAATATTAAATATTAGTTACATTTCTTCAATATTTATTTATATAAAATTTAAATAATATATACTTTTATTTATGAATTATTTATTTATTAAATAATGCAATGCATTTAAAAATATTAAAAATATAATTATCGCAGTATAAAAATAAATACGTGTCATAGAGTAGAGTAAGACTTTATAACTTAAAACTCTTAATTCAGTATTAGATCACAAATGTGAAATTAAAGGAACAAATGAAATTTTGCTGAAGTTTTCAATGGTATTTTGTATGTATTTAATATAGATAAATTACGTTTGGTATAACTGCAGTATTATTAATTAAACTACGTAAGCTTTATTTATCTAATAAAAATTAATTATGCAGTACATGAAATGTATTTAAACTAAAATTATGTTATTGTTTCGCACAATTATTTCATTCATTAGTTATAAAGTATGCATAAAATAATTACCTTTTATTTCAATAATAATTCAAAATGTATTTATTTACATTCATAACATTCATTTATTAATTTAAATCACATACTCTGGTTTATTTATTATATTTATAAACCCTTTTAATTCACCCAAAATTTATGGGGTACAAAAGTGAAAACTGCTAACAGTTTGAAACTATATTCTTAATGTAGCATATAAAGCAGATATTATGCAACATTTTATATTTTAATAAACAATTCACTTTTCGTTATATTCAATCATTTCTCTACAAGAAACTATAATAGTGAGATGCTGTTGCCTTAATCCTCGAATTAAAAATAAAAGATATCTCACTTCTTTTCCTAATATATTTTATAACCATATATTCCCAAATACCGTGTTTCTAAATTTCCGCATTTTTCAATCTTAGTATACAATATCCAGGAGTAATCTGTCTTATTTCCTGAAAACATAGATCTATACATATAAAAAGAGAAATATTTCCTACATGACAGATTGTCACAAATTCATTTCATTACAACACGATATAAAAACTTTTTAGATATGCATGTATATATATTATACATGAATATATTATGTTGGCGAACTTTTACAACATAAAATAGTTGAATTTAAAGCTTATATTTCACATGAAGTAAATTGCCACTAGGCAATTATATATTGCAAAATTCTTTTGTTCATAATCAATATTTTCTTTTTTTCAATCTATATTATTCGGTTTTTTATATTTACGTATAAATTTTCTCTTTCTCATTTATTAATGAATTATTTTTAAATATAATTAAAATGCAGAAACACAAAAACATATGAGCATTCGTTTTCAGAGGATGTAATACTTTAAATATTTTAAACAATATTTAAATGAACATATATGATTTAGGTTATTCTTAATTTTTTCTGATATACAGTTCTATACAAAGAATCTAGAGTGAGCAACAAGAACCCTCACTTTAATAGTTGACGAAAACATTTACATATTACTAACTCGGTAGAAGTTGGCAGTAGTTTTCAATTAAACGGATAGGATAGGAGCTTATGAGAAAATATAGCTAAATAATACTTATCCATAAAAATGTATCATTTTTAACACCTAGTCAAATACTAAATAGCATCTTAATAGCTAATAAACAAAGAAAATATTTTTATATTTGGTTTTGGTTTTTTATAGAAAAACATGCGAAGCAAAAGAAATTTAACGAAATATACCTTAGCTGTAAGTTTGTTAACATAAATCAACATCTTTATTATTTAATGATGACACATAACACTACGTAAATACATAAAAATGTTGGACTAACTTCAACTGTCGCCAAAATATTTGCAGGTTTTTTAAAGCTAAGCATTGAGTGAATGTTCTTCTCGCTCGCTCTAGATTCTTTGGTTCTATATGCATAGTTTAGCTATAAAAACTTACTGTAGTAACATAAATGGCATTATATATGGGTAAATCAAATAGCTATGTAATAAAGAATTTCACTGTCAGACCCCTGGAAATATTATCGTTGTAGTTTTTATTTAAATATGCTTAGATCATGTACAATTTTTATGTCAGGTACATAGTTACAGCCTATGAAACTGCTATATAAACTATCTATATTATACTTAGGTATGGCTGAACATTAGACAATTCGTAGATAGTCTATCAATTTCACGGACTTCCCAACTTACCAGTCGATACATAAGTTATAAATATAAAATATGTGTTTTTTGCACAATAATTATATATTTTAAATTTAACACAATGGAGACTTTATGCAAATATACTTGCTTAAATATAAAATATGTAATATTTCTTAAGAGTTTCCATGTTTAAAATTAAATATTTTTTAATATCTTCACCTTATACTGGTTTCTTGGATGTAATTTTTATGACGTGAAAAATTATATTACTCAAAAATATATATATATATATGTATGTATATATAAAAAAGAACGAATTTGTAAAAAATAATTAAATATTTATTGAAATGTATACATATTATGTATTTACTATGCCAATTTTTTTATTTAACTTTATTTGACCAAATTGTGAAAGTTAAATTAATTTTTTTATTTAAATAACAACTTACTTTACATGGGTGTTATAATTAAAAGATTTAAAAACATTTTTAATAAGTATATTCTTTAAATTTTATTTTGTTTTATATTTTATATTTAATACGATATATCATACTACTAGTAGCATATAGCAAAATGTCTGTATTATTATTTTTTACATTTCGGTAAAGTTAATATTAAATATCCTTAATGAATCTAAAATATGTGTATTACACAATAAAATGCAGATAGATATTTTGTTTGTGTTTTTTATGGATTTTCAGTTGTCTTCTTAGCGTTAATATTGTTCGTATTTAATAATATTTTTTTTATATTATAAATGAAATTATAGTTAATTAATTAAAATTACCGTTAATCTTTTATATATACAATGGAATTTATTCGAAATTTAATATATTTATGCCATGAATTAATTACAGATTATTATTACACGTACATATCGATTGAATAATGTTCGTCAAAATTCATATGTAGTTAGTAAATACTATTTAGTAAATTGTATATTTAAAAATCATTACTTATACCAAATCAAAAAAATATGTTGATTAAAAAACGTATAAAGTTAAGTTAAACATAATTTATTGTTTTGTTTCCTTTTATAAGCTTAAATGTTAAGCATTAAATTGAAAAGATTAGACGCTATTGAATCTAGGCGCTAAATTACTACTGTTGAGATATAAAAATTATGGAATTATATAATTAAACATACACTAATAATGTCTTACATAATAGCCCACTTATCTGTGTAACCAATTTTTTCTATTTATAGCATGTAACATTGCCTAACGTTAAATGATCTATTTCAGTACAAAACACGTCACTCTATTTTCTTCATATATTTTAATAACAAACGCAAGAAATTTTGCAGAGTTACTATTCTTTTTTTTCAAAAAAATTGTATTTAATTTATTTACGTTAAATTAAATTAAATTAAATTAATTTAAATTTTTATTCGCTAGATATAAAATGTTTACTTAATTAATTGAATTAAGTTGAAAAATTCACGATTCGATTGTGATAGCAGTTTTTTCGAGGAAATTACATAAATGATTTATTCTGAGGCTGCCCAATATATACTGAAGTCAATTTATAATAATGGGCAATTTTCCCAGTAGTCCATTTCTATTTGCCTCCTCTTCCTATTTATAAAGAACCGCAACTCACTTTAATCGATAAAACGGTTTTCATCGCTATTAATTACTATCTCTGTATTCTTTTTTTCTTCCTTTTTCTTCGATCTCCATCCCATTTATCTCAACATTTTATATTGAGCTCTATATAACTTTTTATGCGATCACATGATTATATATATACTATAAGACGAGTTCTTTATTATATGATATACCTAATCGAAGTAAGGAAATTTTCGATCGACAAATTTGTAACTTATACGATTTATAAGAAGTCGAAGTCGTTAACACGGTTCTCTGCACTCGAATTTTGAGGTTGAACCGTGCAAAGTGGAATAATTTGATGATCGGACCCAAGTATGCACTATAGACAAAAACCAAATGAATAATCACCTATAAACTGAGCTTTTTTCACTCGCTCGTACTCTCTCTCTCTCTCTCTCTCTCTCTCTCTCTCTCTCTCTCTCTCTCTTCCTCTCTCTCCCACTCTCTCCTCTCTCTCTCTTTCACTGTCTCACCCCTCGTTAACTTCGCACACATTTCGATATTCTCTTAGTAAGAGATTCTCACAATTTGGCCTCATATACACATTGCAAAATCCTGTAAGGGTGCGTAAAGAGAGAGAGAGAGAGAGAAATGAAGGAAAAGAGACACCACCAGACAAAAAGAGGCATTAAGAATA
The DNA here is from genome assembly GCA_036023295.1 of Invenusta paracnida. Classification (NCBI taxonomy): domain Eukaryota; kingdom Metazoa; phylum Platyhelminthes; order Proseriata; family Coelogynoporidae; genus Invenusta; species Invenusta paracnida. The sequence goes on along the minus strand of JAYRBW010067774.1, from coordinate 9,432 downwards.
TTAGTCGGATCAATAGGACAGACCAGTTGCAGCAGACTTTATAGAAGTACAATTTTCCGCAATCAAACTGGTTGTGTTAAACTATGAACGTATTATGTTTTCGGGAGATATTATAGCAGCTAAGACGTTGTTCTTTTTGATTCGTTTATTGAAAAGCAACTCCCGTGGCACACTGCAAAAAAACTGTGAAGAGAGTTGCCTTTGAGTTCATGCGGATATATATGGAAGCTTTCTACGGCAAGATCGATTCTGAATTTTATAATCTTTCTTTTCCTTCTAACGGTAGAAATAAGCCTGCAGTTCTCATAACTTACCTTTTTACTTTTTCAACGTGATTTAAATATTTAATTATTTTCCTTTCGATGGAATATCATGAATTGAGACGTTCTGTGGTGGATTAGACGGTCACAAAAAAGAAAATATGTTAATCGAAAAACTCGCAGCTGGAGCTACATAGTGTGAATTCAATTAATAGCGACATACATCGGTGCTTCAGCTTTGCCAAATCTCATTTCAAATATACAGCAAATGAACGGACGAAACAGAAATCAGCAGTCCAGCAATATTACCTAGTGGCTCTTCCAAAGTAAATTATAACTGATTAACTTTTCCATTTCTTGACCAGATGAACGATATTTCTTCTTCTCAAGACTAACTGCTTGGAGGAGTCTTCGCCAAACAGACTCCGACATTCGAGCCAATTGGCGTGCTGGAGTGAGTTTTCTCCTTTCCTATTTAGCAAAAACTGCAGCATATATCTTCTCTCCTCCTTCGGGCTTCTCTGCCTTTCCCGATGGGGGAAAGGTCTTCTAATAGAAAATATGCTTTTAGCTATTCTCCCTTTCAGTCTGCCTCTTCTCCCAATTATAGTTCTACCCTTGTGTATTTTGCAATTGGAAAGTCATCTATCGTTTCAGCCAGTAATGCTTGCAGTTTCTACCAGAGATTCCCTCTCATCCCCGATACTGTTCCTTCTTGAGCCTTCACGCTCCCTTTTCCCCGTGTCCACTCCACTCCACCCCTCCCCTCTCTTTATATCCTCCTCAATGCTCGTAAATAGGCTTCCCTTCTCGTGCTAGACAGTTCCCCTCCTTTGGCTGTTACCTTCTGGTCGACGAGGTACTTCTGTCTATCTTGTCGCACTAACACGCACACACAAACATTGCGAGAACAAAATTACAGCACAACAACTCATTTCTTTGCCTCATCATCCAAGGGATTTCTAGGACTTCTGACACTTTTCCAATTGTCGCGCCGGCCTTAGAACCCCGAATATTGGGACCAAATCTCCTCTCAAGTAGGCAGCACCAAGAGGATAGCAGCGTGCTCCCGCTGTCTCTTTCTTCTTTCCTTCTCTCCAGCATTTTTAATTCTCTTTCACGTTCTCACGCGCTTCTGCTGTTTTTCTGACCTGAAATATTTTCCTTCCGTCCGCTAAAACACACGACGCCGATGTAGAAGAGTTCTCGCTCGTCAGAAATGACTTCCTTTTCACTAAGCAGCAACAGCGTATTGTGCTTTCCTGCTCCTCCGCTTACTCGTCGTTTCGTTCGCCTGTTTGTCCTGTTTTCATGTCTGCGTGCTTCCTTGATAACACGAGAGTTGAGGCTCGGAAAATAAAAACATAGAAAGAAAAAAAATTCCCTTCTCCCACACCAACCTAATATATAACACCGATCTTAAACACTGCGCGCCAGTTCTATATTTCTTTCACCCGCTTATATTCGGACATGAAAATACGAGCTTGGATCTTTCCCTTCATTCTCTGGTTTTAAGGATAATATTATTTATCGCCTGTTTATAATATCGTGTTTACTGTTTAATCGGGTGAGTTTTTCAGCATTATTTTTCCCTTAAGAAACACATGCTATTTCTTGACATACGTATTTATTCATGTATTCACATTGCGGAATATTGCTTACAATTAAAAGCCTTTCATACAACGGTTTTAAACACATATAATAAATTATTAAACTACAATTATCAAAAGTAATATAAGTGACTAATTACAGATATTATGCTTTAGAGACTAAATTACAGCTTTAACAGGAGTAAGTAGCCTTTTTATATTAAATTTAGTGAACTTTTCTGATAACTACTTTTACGAGTGCACATATAGATATCTGTATTAAAAGTCAATATTCAATTAATAAATTTCATAATCGAGATAGAGCATTCAACCTCTAAATTGTTCCTGCGTTATAGAAATTTATAATTATTGCTTTTTAGATCATAGCGCATATAGTAACAAAAAATAACACTTTATATACCTGCAAAATAGTAATATATCAACTTCACCATGCTATAAATTTAATGAGCGATGGTCATATAAATAGAAAATCGACCGCTTAATTCAGAATTTCCGTTCTATGAATGTTATACCGCTACATTAATGCCCTATTAATAACTGGCACAAGGTCTTTATACGCGTTCCTGTAACTTTATGTGAATTTTAGTTTATACTTATTTGTTACTAACTCACTTAATGTAGATTTTATTTAACTTTACTAAACCTTTTTAATAATTCAAATAATTCTACATCTTTACCTATATTAACTTGGTATAGTAGAACTTCAAAAGCAAAAATGTATAGTTATATTATATTATATATGCATACGAGTATAATTTGCAAAACTTTTGTAGAATTTTATTATTAGTCATTATGCGTTCAAACTTATATCACATATTCTTAATAACTCGGGAACGTCGCTGTTAATAATTTTAGTATATGTATATAAGGACAGCTGTTCTATAGGTTGCATTCCTTTGGAACAAACGTCTTCAATAAAAATCACGAAATTTGTTAATGACATATTGACGTACACTCACACTAAGTTTAATGATACGATAAAAGCTTAGTTATATAGATTACAGCTATAATTGATCGTAGTCGCCTATTAATGATTAAAAGTCACCTTAAAACGAGTATTTCAGTGCAGTTATAGTTTAAATCGTATCACTTCTTATACTAATTGAAAACAATTAACTTATTTCTAAAAAATATGTTCAAATTATATTTATAAATTTAAAATAAATACTAAAATTATGCTAAAACACATAATATTTTCTAGTTTAAATAAAATTATTTTGTATTCATACATGCTATTTAATAGTGTTTAAGTATATAGCCCAAAATTAAGTTATGCCCACACTTCATTTCTATGCCCCTATTTGGCACATATAGGGATAAATAGGGCACAAGTGTGGCCCAGACATATGCCATAATTTCTATTCCTCTATTTAGAATCAATTATATACCCTCTAAGACCATACTTTTTTAAACCTTTTAAATCGTTATTTATACCTTTTTGCGTAAAAGTTGACCTTATTTTAGTAAATTTAATTAAATTTAATCACTATAATATCTCAATGATAGAATTAGCGCTGAATTTCTAATTATTTATTTTATTTATAAGCATAAAATGATAATTTCGATTTCTATAATGTAAGTTTATAAATTTAGCAAATTTCAATTGGTAAAATGCTCATGTTTTAATGCTTTCGTTATATAATTCTAAAGCTATGCAGAAATTATAAAATATTCAAAATTACAAAAAAATACTTGTAAATCAAATTTTGTCTTCGTAACATTACGTAAGCAAAAACGAAATTATCTCAACGCACTGTCTTTGTGATGGTATATAGTATAATGAGTAAAAAGTTCACTCCATTATGCGAATGTGTCATTCAATTCGGACAACAGCCTGTTACTAATAATGGACCCTGCCTATAATATAGACTTCATATTATGACATATATAAAGGTGACATTACTTCTATTACATTCAGTTTTCTGCATGTACGTACGCAGAGGTGGATGATGTAAGAGCATAATTCGCTAAATTAAATTTTGTCTCAAAGAATGAGTCTCAACATCAATGGCCCGCTTATCGCTTCCAGTGTGAGTAAGAAAAGAGTTGAATGTCGAATTTGTGTTGATTTCGTGTACATATATATTGCATATGTATGTATATAGTGTCGAAGCGGATGATTCATAGAGAAGAAAAATGTTTTATATTTGGTATGCTTATGTATCTTGAAAATGTAATCGATTTAAATGATTCCTGCTTTCTTCACAGTTCCATTTAAGAAAAAATATATTTAAGCTATTGACAATAAATTTTGTCTTTGTTCTTTGAAACTATTTATGTTGTTGTTATAGCAGAACAGGTCTTAGCTACATATCATAAGAACTAAAATATATGGTTTAATAATGTTTATGAAAAAACTATAAACTGCTAAAATAACCTTAAAGAATAATTTTAGAACACAATTTACTTAACAACATATACTGTTACGTAACAACTGTATTATATAATCCTTTTTAAGGCTTTTTAAATATTATTTTTTTATAATTGTGTGAATATAGGTATGTTTTTACAATAGTCTTAAAAAATATAGTTTCACTGTGTATATATATATATATATATATGTATATGTCTTGAACCCATAAAGAAAATAATTTTGTTTTTTAGATATTATTTATTCAATTATTAAAAGATTCCTTACAATAATTATATTATGTTTTTCATTATAATGGCATATATGTATGTATATAAGACTATATACGTTAAAATCAAATATGGAAAAGAAGCGTTGTGAAGGTGTGAAGGCGATAAAAGTATGGACAAAACTTTATAATAAAAGAAACACATAATATGTCTACGCACATAATATATGATGTATATGATGTATACAACACACAATGTATAATAGGAATATGTGTTTTGGCATTCACTAAAGTTTAGGTAGGGGTATATACACATAAGAAGGGAGAAACAAAAACGCTAAATTTATATATAAAGTAACATATAAATCTTGAACGGCTTCATTTTATTCACCCCTTTAAGACATTCTTTCTAACATTTACTTAAAACAGAAGAGTCGAAAGTTAGCTACATAAAAAGAGTATTTATATATACATATATAGAGAGAGAGAAAGAGGAACGCCTTTGGGAGACTAAAATTAATCTGTGATTTCCTGATCGTTGTAATAACTTACGCGAAAGCAGTCACCTGTAGCTGCTTCCATTATATTATTATAAAATACATACAAAACTGTATAGTATATACTTTGTTACTATGTATATATATATATATTATACAAGCAAGAAAATGGAAAATAAAAACGTCTTAAATTCTTATTAAATCAATATCCAAATTCTTATATATTATTTAAAACAAGAAATTGTGCGTGATAGCATGCATAATTTTTTAACAACAATTTATTTTAATGAACTTTTCTTGCTCATTAGAAAGCTCATGTACTTTATTATGGCGTCATACAAATATTTATTTAAAAAGACGTTGACTATTAAAGATATTCAGTTTTACAATATTTTCCATATTTGTCAGTATTTTTATTTTTTTAAATGCCTATATGTATATATCAAAAGTTTTAGTATATAAAGAATATGACACAAGCATTATGTACTTACGTAAGAAGATTATAGTCAGTATGTCAAAATAAATATGTTTAATTCTATTTCTCGTCATAATATATAACGAATTCAATCGATATTATTGTGAAAGCAAAACAATCACATAATTGGAAGGTTCAATGACATCTTTGTTGAACAAGACTTCTTAACAAGATATCTATAGCATCACTCTATATTAATTATTTTATAATAATCCGTTTCTTTATATATCATTTAGTCAAAAGACATATTTTTGCAATTTTTCTAAAATACGTTTATTCTCATTTGTGATTTATGAAAAATTATATATATATATGTAATACAAATATATACATATAATAAAGCAAGTCATGATTATCCCAATCATACTATTCATGTTGACTATTTGTAATAATTCCTATCTTCTTATACATTTTTAATTCTCAAACTTTTTCATTTGTTTTTAATATGCTTAGTTAGCTAATTATAACAAAATGGAGTTAATATTTCATATATATGTCTAAAAAGATTCATCTATTCATCACTAATAATAATTTTTAGTTAATAACAATAATTTGTTTCTATTAGTTATTATTATGTGAAAATGTAATATATTTGCTTTGTGTACTAAACAATTTTCCTAAATACACCGTAATAGTTTTGTTATAAACATCAATACCTTTTACGTATAGGTTTAAAATTGTTTTTTTTCCCATTTTATAAAATACACGGAGTTAATCTATATTACACATGAGTGTATGTATGTATGTATTCCTGATAGCCATTCTGTGTATTCTATATAGAGAGAGGAACTTTAAAATATGTTATATCTTTATATCTTTATGAAAATAAATCTTAGAAGTTTCTGTTCGCATCAATCGTAAAATGTCGAATCACATTACAAATATATTTTATATATATAAATATACTTGTGCGCGTGTAAGTATAATCAACATATATCCCACATTTGTGACATAAATCTAACAATGTTAAAAGGGTATAGCTTATACATACACATATATATATATACATGTATGAATAACACCCATATATTTACATAAAAATTGAACTTAAATCGTTATTAATATTTATGTATAAGAGGAATAGCTACGAATATAATATGAAATATTACGTACATATAATCTAGTGCCTAGATTAGCTCTATAAATTAAAGTTTTGTCGAATATTTTTTTAGATTATATTCCTCTTTATAAAAATATATTATTTATCTTGAGAGTGTTTTGATGCTAATATTCAGTGCAAATCTCGTTTTTGATATTATAAACCAGTGACAATTAGGAACTAAATATATGCATGAATATATTACTTAATGGATGTAATATATGTATATATCCATAATATGCGTCTCATTGAATGCCTATATCGAATGCGCCTCATTGTATAAAATGTTTTGTTTTTTCATGTATAAAGAATTATAATTTGGAGCCTTATTTTAGGCTATTAGATGAGATATGAGGCTTTAATATCATAATATAACAGTTTAAAATTAATGCGTTGTTTTCTTAGGATTTAGAGGAATTTAATAGTTTTGGGGCGCTTTCGACTGATAAATATATGTCAATGAGGCACATTCCCTATTTTGGATATTTATTGGTTCGGTCGCATTTGAATGATAAATACATATATGTCAATGGGGCACATTCCATATTTTGAATATTTATTGGCTGGGTCGCATTTGACTAATAAATATATGTTAATGGATAGAAATGTTTCTTATAAAATATTTAGAAAAAACTTTTACTATTTTTTACAACTTTTTACTACTTTCAGTAGCATGTATATTTTATTTTTTACCTTTAAAATCAATCGTATTAAAAATATCGTATTGAAATATATGTCGAATGGGCCCCACTAAATTCGATAGATATTTTGGAGCGCATTCGATAGGTAGAAATATATATATATAATATAGTTATTTAACATTTTTTATATTTAGTAAACTTCTACCTCTACATTTCATGTTTTAACTTAATATATTATTAGTAGTAAAGAGTATTACTGCAATCAATATGCATTTAACAAAAATGGCATACTATAAATGTTAACTTGTTATCTAAACATAATTTATAAATTGGGTTAATTTCATCTTATTTAAGTAATGTTTTCTACTATCTACTATTATTATTATTATTATTATTATATATATATATATATTATATAACCCCAATAAATGTTACTTTCATTATTTTAATAATTAAATTAATAAACTGAAATTAAATTAATTTTAACTTTTTTATGTACCACTAACTGATGTACTATCATTATTTGAAAAAAATACTTGTGTTTCTTTATTTTCGACTGAAAAATATTATGTAGTAAAATTTTCTAGAGAAGAGATTCCAAGAAAACTTATTTAATCATAAAATCATAGACAAATTAGATTTTTAATTAGAGTGTATTAAGATACCTCTAAAAACAATACCGTACACACTAAATACAAAATATATTTTAAAAGTATGTTGATTGACCTATTTATATTGAAAAAAATATATATTAACTAATGTATGAAATATATATTTTATCAATGAATTATATTATTCTTTATCACTAAATATATGATTATATATTATTTTCAGTATTTCTGCGAACCATGCCATTATACGTACGCTCTATATTTATGTTTAATTTACTGATTAGTCAAATAATATTGTATATTTATCAGGAAATATTCATTTGTTAATGTATTTATTTCTAAAATACACTAAAACCTTTTTTTAATAGTACATATATTGTAGATACTTAGATAGAAATATTTTATTGATCATATTGTACAATATTTACAATTGAGTTTCTGAATTAGGGAAATAATGTAGATATATGTGGGTATATGTATAATCATCACGAAGCACAATTCTCTTGGGATTTAATGTCGTACTTACAAATTCTGTCAACATTAAAACATTGGCAATTAGATTCATCTGAACTTCTATCCAATTCTATTAAAATAGAAGAAATTTTTACTCATTTATAGCTGAAATAATTCATCTTTTTCTATCAATTAGAGTCTCAGTTTAAACAAATTTCCTTTTATACGATACCTCGTGAATACTATGTGTGTGTAATTACTATATCTATAAAATGCAAAAATTAAATTTGAAATATGGTACTTCCAAAGTATGATGTTTAAAATAGGTGCGAAATAACTAGAAAGTGCAAAGAATGTACTTCTATTTAACGATTTTAATTAAGCACGATTTCATACTTTAATTTTATCCATCAATATATCCATTTTTTTCATATATTTCCTATTCCAGACTTTTTGCGCCTCCATTTACTGGGTCAGGGTGAAATATTTTTAACTTTCTAGTAGAATATAGTTTCAAACTTTGCATGTATTTAAACAAAGATATTTTGTAACATATGAATTGAAAAATAATCAAAATATATTATAATATTATTATAAGTAGAAATTATTTTAATTTTTTCTGAAAATACTTTATTTTTTTCGAATTTTCAAATTTGATCCAAGCAAAGTTATTTTTGTTATACTTTGTAATTTTTTATTTAAACAAATTAGTATCCAAATCAGAATTTCATTGTTTTTATGAAAATATGCCTTTTTAATAAAAACAGACAGTGTGATTTTTTCCTTTCGACGCAAATTGTACATTTTTAGAGCATTATTCTGTGACCAACCCTTTGTGTGCAAAAAGTACCTTAAAACCTTAGTCACGGAAGTATGCATTGCTCCATTTATTCAGTTGAAAGCTACAACAATTATGGGAGAGGACGGATAGGATTAAATATGCACAAAATCAATATTTTCGCGGAAGTACTAAATGATTTGATTCTTTTGTTTCATAGGAAAATAAAACACGCTTGTACTGTATGTTGCCTTTCAACACCAAAACACTACTTATTTAATCTTATAAGATAAATCATCCTTTATGTGACTGAATTTTATTATAATCTTTAGATATATTATATGCACCTCTGCATAGAGTACACATAGAGAAACGACTCTTATTGATTATGTATGCAGTTTTATACTACTTCTCGTCTACCCAAAGGTT
>JAYRBW010067763.1:0-27870 GCA_036023295.1 Invenusta paracnida | reverse complement strand
GACGAAGATACCGAAACGTCTTGCTAAATAACTATTATATACCCAACAAAAGTGAATTTTTTTCTTTTCTCCTATATATATGAAATACCTTATTTATTGAATTATTATAAATATTATGATATGAGTATGATATAATTATATATAACTATATAATTTTTGACATATATATATTATATATTTAAATGACGTTATTCTACGACTAGATTAATTTTCTTAAAGCCTCAAAACCATCATAATTATTGTATATACCTATGTAACAAAAAAGAATTTACCAAAATGAGAGTACATACTACATTTTAGACAAGGACTCTTTAAGTGATCTATATTTGAAATACCATTCTGCACATGGCATGCTCTCACTTACGTATTTCATTGTCTTACCAAATTCGAGTTAAGTATCATGAGTTTGGTCTTCTTCCAATCAGGTATGTATTTCGCATGAGCTGCACATCCCTCGGCTACTGGTCCATTGGATACGTGAAAGAAGACGGGGGCATTTCCCAGACCGTCGTCAAAATTAAGACCATAGTCGATGCTCTCATTGATGGCAGAAAGAAGGAAACGTAAGTCTCTACTAACGCGGTACACATGGACAGATGTATCATTGTTCATCTGGTTTTCTGCGGGTCTATATTGTTGACTCGTTTTTATATGCATGTAAAGAAGGGATTGTTTTACCTTCAAATACACAAAAGAATTCTTGATGTTCACCTGATTTAAATTTCATAGTATAAGTGTTTAATTTGAAATGAATGTACTTTCAAAGCTTTTCAATTGGCCAATATAATAACTCAAAAAATGTATTTCTCTTAGTCTTAGCGTACATAATATGTAGTTACCGGTTCCCTTAAAATAAAATAATATTATAGCAACTCATAAATTAATTTCTTATATATTGTATCTTTTAATTCATAAATGCCCAAGAGAGCTTGCAAAACAAAATTTATGTAAACAACACAAATTGAAAAGAGGTCCTTGTAGTTACTCTCTCTCTCTCTTTCTTGGCGTCCCTAGTTACCGGTTTCCCGGTGGCAGCCTTGAGAACCCGGATCTGACGGAGCTAAGTCAGATAAGCTCGCGACCACCCACTAGACAACGTGTCACCTCGGAGCAGTACGACCAGTATGGTCTGTTGGGGAGCAGTTTCGAGCTTTGCAAGATCTGCCAGGAGAACGACAAAGACACGCGGTTGGAGCCTTGTGGACATCTCCTCTGTAATGTCTGCATCTCAACGTGGATGGTGAGTGCTTTGCTTCTAAATTAGTTGTATTTTAATCCTTTCCTGCTCGGGGCTATTCTGTACATGTCACGAGCACCGAATCGGGCTGTTATTTTACTATTTTTCTCGGCTTATGTTTGTATAAGAAATCTATAAATGCGGCTATTAATATTTAATTGATTTAAAAAAGGTTATTTTTATCTTTTTATTTATTTGCTGATTACAAAGGATAAAATGATAATTAGTGTTCATTTGTTGTCTGATTGGAAGATTTATCTTACTTTTGTTAGTAATTTAAAACAAAATAGGATTTCTGCCACTCTCAAAACTTTTCTTGTATTTATTTTCAATTGAAACCTTTCTTATATTGTGGATTTCACTTTCAAAGCGTTAAGTTATGACTCATCCAGTAAGATTATTTATATATTTACAAATTTAAAAGTTGTCTTTTAAACATCACTTACATTGATTATACATTTCTTACGTTCTTACATTTTTGTCATTATACTATTAAAAGCATGTTTTGCCCGAAAATAAATGGAGTATTTCATGTTTTATGTTTACAAATTAACATAAACTGCAAACAACATTTTATTATAATTCTGTTGTATTTTTGTAATCACATATACAGTATAACTTATTTCATGACATTAACTATTCATTTGTTGTACTTATATACATTCGTACATGTAATATAGTATTGACCATAGGTGATAGTACACCCATATTTTGTATAACCACTGTCAGGTATTTCTATGTAGTGGACCTTATTATTATTGTTTCACCAAACGTTGTCATAATGTATATTCACCAGGACTGTAGCAGCAACACGGATCACAAAATGAAACACATGATTACATTATCACTCTGGGCCATTATCATGTGTTGCAGTTCCTTGTTATGATTGTTCTTAGTTGCAGGTTTGATACATGCTTACATTCTGTATATAGGTATAACGTACATGGTGTATAAGGTATTTGGCAGATAATAATATGTATAGAATGCGTGCATTATACAATGCTAAATATATACCATCGGATAGTTCATACGTCTTAACAAAGATTGGATATTGCATTCTTTTTAATGAGGATCAATTCGTATTATATCTGTGTATATGTGGGTCAATTGACTTGTGCCTATAGCTGCTATGTACGTTCTAGTTATTTAGCAAACCCAACTTGGATGCTTACTGTGATACTGATATTTTGATGATTTGAAGACAGCCAGACACACATGCACTACATTGTATTGTCCGTCGATATAGTCATGTGGATTCCACGGAATATACTGCCACTGATGAAGTCAATTATACAGATTTAATTATTTCACTCCGTATACGCTTCTGACTGCGTTCCATATATGCCACTCCATAATATACATACATGTCATTGTTAATTTTGGCGAATCTCTGCAGTTCTCTGTTGCTCACATGTTTCTCCCACAGCACTTGTGCATTCATATTACTTGCGCGTATATATTACTGGACTGGTATCTCGCATACATAGTTTGGGCCAGGGATGTAGATTTGAATGTGCTGCTTGTTTCTCAGTAAGTATTTAGCGCCCGAGCAGAGAGAGATGTGGCAACTTGTACATTTAGCTAGTAAAGGATGTATTATTTCGGTTTTCTGTATCCGGTTCAGCCAACATGTTTTACCTCCTCATTTCAATATATACTGTATTATGTACGCTCAATTTTAGACTTATTATTATATTTTAATCTTGCTTTTTACTGTTATCGTTAATACTTACTGACTTAATACTTTATTAATATATTAATAAAGTATTTAGTCCGACTGTTTAGTTCAAATTATTCATTTAAACTGTTTTCTGTAGTAAATAAATTAGGTTCGTTACTAATTTAATTCAACATTGAAAATGTTGTTTGTGATATTGTAAAATATGCTTTATTTTGAATGTATATTTTAGCATAATACAATGTTTACTTTAATTCTGTGTTAAAATATATGTATACAGTTATACACAATTATAAATATTAAATTATTTCTAAAAGAAATGATTGACTCTGATCTGTTATGCAATATTTTATGTTATTTTTTTACTTTTAAGTTGCTATCATTATTTCCTTTCTGAATTGTGTCAGGTTTAATCGTATAATTTATGACCAAATGCTCCAACTTAAGAACTATAAACCAATTAATCATATTTTACTTATAATGGAGCTTTCTGTTTACTTTCAAATAAAATGGATAAATGCATCTATTTGAACTATAGTTTGTGTCAATTTTCCTGTACCCGAAATTTTGGATTATGATAAATGTTGGATAAATTTAGATTTAAGTAATCTTGAATTTTTTAACGAGAGAACTTTTAATATCGTTATTTTAAATGGATCGGCAATTTAATACTCTATTCCCATTAGTCCAATTCCCAACTTCTTTATGTGCCGCAGCTGGCTCATACAATACTTTTGCTATAATATTATTAAGTAATCTGAAACGCTAATATTGCTTTTAAGAATGACTGTTATACTGTTTCATGATGATGAAGTCATGCATGCGGGCTCGAAGGATTAATTGCTATTTTCATATAATATCTTTTTTCAGTCTAGAAATTATGTTTTTAATAACGCCTGGAGACTTATGAGAGATAAGTTTTATACAGGGTCTTACATAAAAATGTTAAGTAGTACCTATTCCAATAAGAAAAATAGACTGGAATTTGTTGAAGCATGGCTTTAATCAATTATTTAAAAGGGATCTTATGCACACATTTTCTTAACAAATTTCTCTCTTAGTAGGCATATTGAAACTATTGATTTATTTGGTCCCTCAAAGATGCTTTATACCTTATTTATTATATTAGTAGACGTTTACTACATGAATATAAGGATGTCAAAAGTTCACTTTGTATTGATTTTTGTTGCCACTTCACATCACATTGAGAGTTAGTAGGTGTATAGCGTCGGCTTAATAGAACAGAACACACTAGGCAGATAGGCACATCAAAGCGAATGGGAAAATACTAACTGTAAGCAATCGCTCTTAAAACAATTTACAATGAGCAGTTTTTATTCTATGCTTTTCGCTAGTCGGTACCTACTCAACTAAAATGACTCTCTCGCTAAAAGTAGCAATCAAAGCTCAAACCGACATTTTCAGACTTGTGGATTGGTTAATTTTTAGAACTTTAGTTTGTATCAAAACGTTATTAATGGAGGCATTTTATTATTAATAGTGTCTTTAAGCGCATTGTATTCTATGAATCTTTGTATTTTAAAAATTCTCTCTATATATTTTGTTTAAAGAGAAATTTAGTGATAATTGCCTATTATATTTGTAGGCACTATTCTTCTTCTACGCTGTATCTATGTAAGCGACATTATCGTATACTTTTAATAATTATATTGAGATATTAATAGTTTATATTCAGTATAATTTTTGTCACAATATCTAGATGGAATTGTAGACTACATTATAAGATACCTGCATCTCAATTGTCATTGGAACTGCGACCTTCAATTTAGAACCATAAAACTGAGGTTATGTGACGTTTGTTTTATAACTTTATCAGTACCTATATCATGTATTTTTCTTTCATTGTTCAGTCAAAATTTGTTGTCATTTGTGTTTATATATATAGATATATCATATATACGGGCATAGTAGTACACAGTATTGTTATTATATGTACAGTACAAATATCGTATTTCACTTCTACTTCTTTAAATTCACACAGATAGCACCTTTATATATTTATGGAAACTATGTCATGTACATATATGAAAGGATATATTATAATAATAAGGTAATCTTTATAGTATACATGTGTTTATCTATGTTTAGGTAATGCGTCATGTATAGTTCATAATATAGTAATATATGAAAATGTGAAATGATTCTATTTTTCTAGCATTGTGGGCTGTCATGTCTAGCTATGATTATTTCATGTACAATATATGTGACCGACTTTCTTGCACATGCCTACGACGATATAATATACATACCAATACATACAAGTGTCCACTTTATTATTGTTTTGTATATATCTTGTTGGTAATTATATGTAAAGGTTAATAATAATTAGGAAGTTTACAAAGTGAAACGATTTTGGGACACTCTTTCTATTCATTGTACGGTTTAGTTTATATATATTATTACCAGTGTGAAAAATTGTTCCGTGTAAATTTGTACTGAAATAATCTAAGTGTATTGCTATATTGTTTCAAAATAATATCATTATTAGTATTTTCATAATTTTGAGTTAGTATATATTTTATTACTTAATAGGCCTAAAATATTAAAAGTAATGTATTAAAAAATGTGTGATCAGATTATTTGAATAATTTCACTTAAAATATTAACTTTACTCACAGCTCTCAGCAAAACCCATTTTTACTGCTGCCAACAGTAGGCTTACTATCTAGAAGTTTTATTTTCACAAATGTGATGCTAAACATTGACCGTTAAAATGTATATGTTTAAAAAATGTAAACTCATGGTGTAGATATCTCTTTTCTGTAGAAAGCATATAAATTAGATGCCTAAGGTCTTCAGAGAACCTCTGCAATAGGGGAAAAAGAGAACCCTATATACAGAAGCAATGGGTTATAGCGAACAAATGCGAGTAACTGGGTGTAAAAAGTCGTTTTAAAATCAAAGATCGTAAAGGAAAAGTAATATTTTTAAAGTAATATAATCTATAAGAGTTCTATTAAAGAAAGGGTCTTCTATGGTCAACTGAATACTTTTAATTGCACACTATAGTAAGTGAGGCAGTTGCCATAATGAAATAATACCAAATGAATGAACGAAATGTGTGATTGTGGGCCCGCTGCGGATATCTCGAAACTTTTAAACCCTCTAAGTGTATCTATTGAATTACGTAACACCGGATGTAGTGAACACTTCTTATAATAAGGTCTTTAATATCGAAGTGCACATATAATTCAATTGTGCTAATCTTATTATCTACGTTTGTTTGAACACTTATAACAGCTGAGAAAGTTGCTATAATACAATAGATTAAATGATTAATTGTGAATAACTAGAAACGTTTAAATAAATATGTAATTCGATTTAATTACGTAACATCTGGATGTATTAGTGTGTAGATTACATTTCATTGTAATACTGAAAAGAACATTTTAAATTGTACAATTTGCAATAGTGTCTTGAATATTGAAGTGTACATTTGAAATAATGCAAATATTATTTACTAATTTGTAATAGATATATAATACTTACGGCTTTTAAATATTTTAGTAAACATTTTTTCTATTTATTGATACAATGTTTCAATAAATTATTTTTCAAATTAGGCTTTATTTCAATTCTTTTTAACTGGGCGACTTTTAAAAAGTTGGCCAATTATGGATTTTTTTTTATCACCTTTTAAATGACGAATTTTCAAAATACGACTTTTTAAATTGCAGTTTCTTATTTATACTATTTTTAATTAAGACTTTTTGGAGTTACCCGGATTAACTGGACCAGCAAGATGCTGGGCTTTGAGTTGGAGTGGCGTGGACCGAGAATACAGGTGGTGCGATGGGCAATAGGTATAGCACTACTCGTTGGGTCCTCGTCTTAGCGGCGCGATCAGAAATAAGGCCGATGGTCCGAGAGAGAACTTATACTCTTATCTAATTACTTTATTGATGACTTCATTATTTCCTCTGAGGTTGCAGTGGCCTGAAATCCACTGGGAGTTAATCTACTGATTAAGCATAATTCTTGTTCAAAATAATGAATAGAGATTTTGAAACAACACTTGGTCGCCTGAATCGGAAAATATCCATTCTAATACACGAAATTCGTGACATTATAAGATTTTACTAAACTAATGTTATACTACACTGATATTATGCAAACTTAATTGAAAACCGTCGACTTTCAGAATATGTAGCTCATTGCAGAAATATCTAATATTTATACACAATTCATCGTTATAGAAGTAAGTTTAGGAAGGTTAGTACCTACAACACTGTTTGTTTAATATAATATATAGCACGTAAAAAAGGTAGAACGCTAAATGTCTCTTTAATTAATTTATTATGTTGTTACAGAAATTGATTTTTTGATTAATATTTTAGTAATACGTTCTTACTTAATGAAACGGGAGTATTAATCATAGGTGATACAAATTATGCATTTATTTTACGATTATCCAATGTTCAACTGTTTTTAACGCGAAGTATGATACGGGTGATTCTCTTAACATAAAACGTATAACACAATGAAATACGTGAAAAACGAAAGATACGACTAATCGATATGCACTCGTATTATACTCAGAATATCTGTATTTAAAATGACAAATCTATGTAAATTGATTAATTAATCAATTTTTGAAGTTTCCAATTTTATATTAACTTCTAACAGTGGTTTGTGCATACCATTTTAAATAATTGTTAGAATCATGTATCATGATGAAAATATACATATTTCTGTATAAAAATATTGTGGATAATAGTCCAATTTAAGGCCTAAATTACATAACTGATAAATAGTTTATAGTTTTTATTAGTTAGTATCTAAACTTGAAATTGTGTTTCATTAATAATATATGTTGCTTATAAATTATATATATAATTAACTGTTATTTCTTATATACATGGGAATTAAGTTATGATCATAAAATAAACCTAAAATATAGTAAGCTCATATATGACATATTAATCCATCTAGTGAGTATTAAGACTTGGTAAATATAAATTCCAATTTTTTAGATTTGCATTACCATCATGACTTAATTAGGAATTTCTAAGTTGGACATTTACGTAATTTACCAAGAAATTTGATACTATAATTAACAAGGATGCAACTTAGTAAAGCATTTTGTTTGGGTATAAATAGTTGAGGCATATTCTATTATACTATTATATAAGATGAAAGTGTACATATTATGCAAACTAGATGAATTCTATATTAACTGTATTATGCACCATTGGTGCTTTATTATGACGTTATGATACTACTGGTTTAGCAAACAATGCATAAACTAAGATTACAGAGCGTATTTCGTTGATTATTTATATAGATGTGTAGTTTATATAGTGACTAAGATTGCAGCAGTCACACATTTATGTTAAAATATTACCGCTGTCACTGCTATAAATGCACACTTCCCTTTGGCTATATTAACTAGTATTCTAATATATGTCACCTATAGATTTATTGTAAACAGTATTATTTTCTCCTTTTATTTCCATCTTATACAACTATTAAGTCTGCATCATTTATTTTTTCATTTATTTCAATTTATTTTTCAGTTTATTCATTTTTAGCTGATGGATTTTGTTTTATTATAAATATGTAATTTTCGTTCTTAGCATATATATATGTGTGTGTTTTTAAAGATTTAGTATTACATTATTTAAATAGATACCTATAATATACAAATTTATGGGTTTCATTTTGACAAGCTTCTTCTATGAAAGAAAGGAGCTCTTCCGCTTCAATGTTAACTTCTCTTAGACTATTTTGTAATACAAATAGCAAATTAATAAGGATACAATTTAAAATAAGTGAAACACAAAAATGCGTTATCAAAATAGTCCATTATATGTAAGTTATTTTGTTCTGAAACTAGCCTTTTAAGAGTGCATATATATTATTTATTCTTTATTACTCCTTTTGGCATAGAAGTATGTGTTTTATTAGTTTTATTCAAACAACAAGGTATGGCTCGACACTAAGAACGCAACATTAAAAAGGGAATCATAAATTTACTAAATCTTGAAATTATTTTTTAAAAGTCACATATTTATATATATATGTAGATTAACAGAAGTTCAAGATTGCTATTTGAAATTACTTCAATTAAAGCATGGTCACTGAAACAGGAGTCTGAAGACGAAGCCAATAGTCCGTATTCCTAATATATGAAAGTATATCGATCATTATCACGAATAAAAAAATAAAACATGATTTTTTGTTAACTATAATAGTAGTTTAAGTCAAATGGAAACCTTCCAGCCAATTTCTTTCCTTCCTACTTTTCCCCTTGATCCTCCTGAAACTAACAGCCAACTATTAGCATCTTTTATTAAATCTGTTTATTGATCTGTTTTTATAGCTGTTCACTGCATTTCTTAATCGTTTTTAACTTTATTGATTTTGTAATTTATGTCTCATTTTTATCTTGTTTTCCTCTGATGGTTGTGCTTCTTAAGACGAAATAATACTTGGACGTACTTTTTATGAATTATATTTGCCCTTTTCACGGTGCTTCATTTTGTTCTCCGCCCGCCCCGCACACATCAGAATCGAAGCAGTGAGTGTCCCTACTGTCGACAGCCGATCACCTCCATGAGCGGGGTAGTTGTAGAGCCCTTCAGTCGGCAGAACAATGTGTCCGCACACGCCGCCCCACCTAGCTCTTGGAATGCCGCTGGCGCCGGGGGTGACGCATGGCCGCCGTCAACGGATCTGCCGCCGACGGGAGACTCGGCGTCTGTCACCAAGCGTCTGTCCAAACTCTCCATCTCGAGTTCACGGAGCGGATCTGGTTATGAGGGGTCGACATCTCCGGCTTCTGTTGCCCATAGTAAGCCGGTGGTATACCTATAGTCAATGTTCGGCCAACAAGGTAGAGGATATAACTCTCCCAATGTGTTCTCTCTCCCCCCACACAATTCAGGCTCTGCCACAGGCACACCGAGTGGGGCAGCAGGAGAGGCCGCTGGCGACTATGCCAATTGGAGCGTCGTGTCACAGGCACCCACTCCGCACACAGCTCCCCCAACTTCACAGCAGCCGCTGGTGAGTTGGTTGCCATAGTTACTATAATAGTTTACTATATATGTACCAGGAAGTAAAATCAAGAATTTACAAAAATGACGTATATAAAGTGTTGTCAATGGTTCATTTTTTATAATATATTATATTAGTGAAGATTTATCAAGTCTATAATTTAACGTTACTTTATATGCACACAAAAGAACATAATATTATGTATATATTTATTTAGATGTTTCAATTTACATATTTAGTCAAATTTTTACCTTTTAAAGAACTTAATACTTAAATTGATAAATAAATAAATATTTTATTGATAATACGAGTATTATGTTTCATTGGCAAAGCCAGTTAGTTAATACGCTCAAACTAAAAGACCGCCGAAATAAGATTTAACAGAAACAAGGCTTTATTTCCAATATTATTTCTAATATTATCGATTTTTAATTTCTACCTTTTTTCTTGTGTTACTGATTAAAGCAATATATTTTTAGGTTCATTTTAAAATGTAAGCTTCAGTATAAGCATAATAATAATAATTGTTACGAGTGGAACAGTCGGCTTTTTATTTGTTTATTGTCTTCTCATATATGGGGTTCTAAACATCTAAAAAAGTTGTTTTATTTCTTTATCGTTACCAATTTATTGAGTCCTAGCACGCATGTGCTTCGTATTTTCTTTTGCCAAAAGTAACTCTCACGTGATAGGAGGCGGCACTTAGAATTATTATTGAAGTGACTATTATTAGTCTATAGCATGACTATAATATACTCAAAGCTCAACAGTTTTTCTCACCCTTCCTGTAATTAAATGTGCGGTTTGGTATTTTGAGAGGCGCATTAAGTTTTGCAGTCTTATTCTTGTTAATTTTATCACTTTTAGGTGCACTGCGTGCTAATATTTTGTGCAATATTATTTGCTATAGATGCATACTATTATTTACAAATGAACTTAACATCGAGCTACCTATAATATGATTTAAAACACTTTGTCTTCGAAATTGACAGGTGATATACCCGTATACTGTTCTTTTTGTGCACCGTTAGCGGTTTTAGATCCATCCTCCAATTATTATCAGAAGTCATTTTGGCTCTGTTTTTAAACTAAAACCGTGTCTTACCTTGGCTTTATCGTTTTAGAAATATCTGTTTATTTGTTTGTTTGCTTTTTCGTGAAATAATAAAGTATTCTGTAACAACTAAGTATAATGTAATTGTTCGATGTCTCAAAACTAGACGCCACTGATTGAAAGTAATTCCTGAAACCTTTTCAAGAATAATAACAAAGTTTCAATCTCAATTATAAACAGAAGTAACAAAAAAGCAAATCATTCTGTAATTTTGGCTTGTTGTTCTGTATAAATAAATTCCTTATATGTATCGTCTTGAAAAGGTATTTCATGCCAGTTTTTTGCGTTAGGCATAGTTTGTATATTTACTGTTCTAATCGGATGCTGTATTTTGCTTTATACTGAATCTATCTAGTACTCTATATTTGATCATGTCTATACTTTTCTTATACACACCTTTCTCTTTATTTGTTTATAGTTACCTATACTGGTACTGTTAGTATGTATCTGATGTAAATGTCTACATGTTATTAGCTTATATACATACCCTGAACATACAATACAGTTTCACTCCCGCCGGATACCTGCATTGATTTTAGTCATATTGTCGAAGGCAAGAATTTGGAGACTTTGTATTGCATAATAAAGGCGCATATCACTGTCCACTGCTTGCTGAAAGTTTACGGAGCAAACAGACTAAGCGGACTAGTTTGTGGTTGTGGGTGTTGTTATTTTCACTTGCAAGTTTAACTTGAGATTGCTTCGAATTTGCATTCGTGCGGGTAATACGAGAACGCAGCAGTTTAACAGTTTAATTTTGTTTTCGTATCAGTTTGTACTAGCGCCATGTAACCTATACCCATAAAGTTCTTCCAATCTATTGTTATTTTTTAAATTCTATATATTAGTCTCTGTCTGCTCTCAAGCAGTGAGCTATAATAATAGTGCGCCGTAGTCTTTGTCCATATAGCTACACTGTCTTGATGGACTCACAACACTGACCTGCATGCTCAACATTTAAGAACTTACTTAATAACATGCTCACATTTTAGTCTCTTAAGAAACTATGTCTCGGCCTGTTCAATAATCCTCCTTACAGCGAGTATGAAGCATGTTATGACATATTAAACGATATATGATTCGCGTTTTCATGGAAACTTTTTTTAATCTTATTATCATAGATAAGAGGGGAATCGTCCGAAAAATGTGTTGTCAAATTTATATTGTCTTACAGTTTGAGTAAATATGTAATATTGAATTATAATATTACTTTCAGTGATTTGCGACCTATCGATAATTTATTCATTTAAAACACCCTTGAACATTCTATTTAATGGAGAGAAATCTTAATTTTAGAATAGTTTTAAACAATATTGCATTATATTGAATATATTTCTATTTCTGTAGTGTCATATTCTCCTATACCACTCAAATACTAAATCGATAATTCTTCTATACAAGTACATTTTTGCTACACTATCTTTGTGTATTTCAACAGTTTAATATTACTTCCATTTTTTAGTTCCCAAGGCGATCGTCTGGCGTGCATCACAGGTAATAATGTTATTTCTGTTTTGTTGTATTGGTGTTGGTTTCTCACTTTAAGAGAGGAATAAACTGCAGTTTAATATAGTTAATTTGACGTCAAAATTAATTTGTAAATTTGGTGGTAAATTTATAGTTTTTATTGATTGAAATGCATAAAACGATTACCGACCAAGGTATGTTCGTTATAGAGAAGATTGCTATAAAAAATAAAGTTTATACTTGTAATGTTCATTGTCAATCGTTTAAATATGTTTTTACAGTATAACATGACATTTATAGTCCACTAAAGAAAAGGGATAGTCGTTACAGTTTTTATAATATTATTATGAAAATATTAATATATTCTGTAATTCTAATAATAACAATAAATAGACCAGACAATTTATCAATTATGAAACCACTACTTATTGAAAGTTTTTGTTGCTAGTTTTGGGATGTTTTCGTAATATTATACTATATATTCGATATAATCTTTATAAAATTTCAGAACAGTACGCAATAAATCATATAATCTCTTAAATTTTAGACCGCTACCAAACATCCCAGTTAACGAACTACATTCACCGTCACTACCAACAGGTATTTATTACTGTTGTTAATTTGAAACTATATTATGATCTATTTTCTTCCGAATGTACCTGTAAATTATTTTGCATTTTTGTTGTTGCATAACAATATTGACTAGTTATATATTGCAAATTATATTTGTATTAAAGATATATTACTCTTTACTTAGTGAGTAGTAATGATATTAAATTAAATATTAAATTAACGTTTGACGTACAGTGTAGCACAGAAGTTACCCATCAAAATTTTAATACAAACATCAGCTAATCTAAAATAGCTATGAAACATGCAATCACTACTACTATATTATGATTATATAGACGTGCTCTATGACGCAATCGGTATTAGATGATTAAAAAACAATGGCAAACATTTTTTTGCCATTTATTTTGTTTTTTATTTATTTGTTTTATTTATTTTGTATTATTTGTAACTAAATTTTTGAACAGTTTTAATACTTTTTAGCATATTATTAAATATCGATATTTCACTAAACTAGTGTTTTCTTCAAACTGACGGGTAACTTCTGCGTCACCCTGTATAACAAAAGTGTGATTATGATAATTATTCTTATTTAATTAAAGCCAAATACGTTTACTCTTGCTTTAGACTCTAATCGCTTGAGTAACACCTCATCTGGTCAACTCCAAGACCCTTTTAGTCCGCACGCTTTATCCCAGGCCACCGGATCATCAACGGGAGCCTTCCAAACTCCCTCCGATGATGAAGAGGAAAGAACGGAGTACGATCTGCCCACGGAGGCGCGTCAGACCGAACAGGCAGCCCCTCTCGAAGAAGAGTGAGTTGAAATGGGGTACATTTTGTTTGGGGAATTTATATTTATCCAGTTTGTGAAATCCAGCAGTGTTGTTTTTAATAAAAGCTACATCCAAATAATACATACTGTTAACTTATGTATTAGAATTCCTGATTGTTATGTCATGTTCCATTTTTTAAATAAATTTGATACTTTCGAATAATTACACATTTAAAAAATCAGTTTTAATTCTCGATGTGACTTTCCTGAAATATTAATATTGAAGATATATGGTTTTTGCTTTGTTGACATGTTTATATCTAAGAAATTGTCACCAATAAAAGTGCATCCGAATTATGATTGTTACCCATTGATATATAACATACATATTAGGATCATGTTTCGTGCGACCCTGGCTTTGTATTAAGTCTATCTTCTGCACCAAATATGAAAGAAAGTGAAGGCATTATTCTCTTTTCCTTTCCAATCAGTGTCTACCTCAACGGCGATGTCCATTCAACGCAAGTCGACACCGAAAGCGACTACATCGAGCTCTCAGCGACCTCAGAAACCCTCCTAAATCTTCCCTATTCCTCCTCCGCGTCGTCAGTGGCGCCCGCGTCATCAGCATCCTCAGCATCACCACCCCCACCACGCATCCCTCCCAAACCGAAGGCGAAACTACGAGTGACTGGCCGGACCGAGAGTCTACCACAGTCGTCTCAATTCGTTCGGAAGAATTCATCCGGCCCTTTCGCCGTCGCCGGGGATGTCAACCACAGCAATAACAACGCGCCCGCCTCAGCGACGGTGGATGAGGTCATGGTCAGTGGGCTGGTAGGCGAGGGCTTCAAAGAGGAGACGGTTCGTTCGATTCTCCAACTAACCAAAGGCAACATTGAGATTGCTCGGGGCATCTTACAGCAGTTTGTTGGCACGGAGTGTTAGTTGGAAAGTATTGATTAAATTGAGCCTTTACGTCATACTGATCATACTAGGTGAGTAAAATGGCGAGTACGCCCGGGATGTTCTTAAGGAGTAAGGTGAAACGGAACTAATGACATTTCAGTATTTATGCTGGTAAGGGCACGTGACTCCACAATAAAGTCAGCTCACAGCTGCGATTTCCCTGTCTACATAATATATAGAGTTCTATATTTTTTAATCCGTCAGCAAGATTCTCCTCGTCTTCTCTAGTTCTATACTTATAGCTCTGTATTCATCACATTCTCATCACTAGGGATTGGCCTCCCACATGCTGCACATATTTTATATACATACGTCACATGATTACTGTTTGATCACACACAAATCATTTCCCAATTGTTACTATGCCACGTAAATTGAAACTGGATGACAACAATGTGTTGCCATGTCAACCAATAATTACTTACTTACTACATGGGTGAATACTATTGTGCATTGAAAGTTGACCGCATTGCAGTAGGAAAGATGTCAAACTCGAACTGCAGGCTTCTTTCGAACACTCTGTGTAAAAGTTGTCTCAAACATTTGACGGG
Organism: Invenusta paracnida; assembly: GCA_036023295.1. NCBI lineage: Eukaryota > Metazoa > Platyhelminthes > Proseriata > Coelogynoporidae > Invenusta > Invenusta paracnida. Next base: position 12,489 of record JAYRBW010067763.1, on the reverse strand, counting down.
CATTGTTAGTTTCAAAGTTTTTCACACGAAATAATTCCTCAATTTTATATTTATTACATACTACTGATTATGCACAATACTCATAAAATACAATTTAGTCCGCAAATATCTCCATTTTATAACATGATAAGAACACTTCTGTATTATGCAGTATGTAACATTATTTCTGTAATAGGTTGATTGTTTCTGAAATTTTGGATTTTAAAAGATATTTTACGTTTTTAAACCAAAATCTGACATAATTTTAGACATTTTTTAACTCAATTCCAAAGTTTTGACTGTTTAAACTGTGAAGTGGTCAACAATAGTGATGTGCGTCGTATTAGATTGAACGTATTTTCCAAACAAACCCACCTTAATTGAGATTCTCGTGATGGATGCGATGCTACATAGCGTAATATATTTTTTCATGATTTACTGATTTCCAACCTCCCACCCCACCCCTCTGTTCCTCCTAAGGTCCTTCCGCACTGTATACTCTGTGAGTTTGTTCTTTTCATTTAAAAATAAAATAATTGAACTCTTTTTATCGTATTTAGTCTGCAGCAGCCCCAGTTTTTTAGCCTACTGTGTTAATTGGCGATTGTAATAGCTTTCAATATTATATAGAAACTAGATACCTGTCTGCTAATTGACTGCTCTGTCAAGTAAGATATCTCTGTGTAACCATTTCATTGTACTTTCTATTATTTTAACTCAAATTGTGAAAATTAAGTGATTTTTTTTAAATAATTTTCCAATTTACAAAGCTTCAGTAGTATTAACATCAGATATCCTAAAAGTAATATACATACATACTGCTACTTTGTAATTTAATATTTAGCAGTCGTTTTAGAGTCTACACTTGTTTTATTTTTTGTCTTCACATTCCATTCATAGTATAAATGCTTTGATGGTATCCGTGTTATTTTTTTATTTTTTATTAATTCAAATTAACAAAATGGAAATTGTGGTAAACTGACATTTTTCCAACATTTTGTAAAGTAGTTTTATATATAGAAATCAAATTTCTTTTCTTTTTAGGCATCGTAATTTCTATTATAAACCTTTTGAAACCCTTTTATTGTGCAGAATTTAAATTGTGCTTCCATCGATGACGGCATACAACTTGATAATTATTTTTTGACAAATAAAAGATATAAATTGAATTTTTTTTCAATTTTATAGACACTTAATTAGAAAATGTCCAACATTTTGTTTCTCAGCATTAAATGCGCGAAAATTGCAATTTGAGCATGCTTGCACCTTGTATAAATGTATTCCAAATCTTTTATTTCATTTTATATTTACACAGCTTTCCATTATAATCTCATTTCTTATCTGTTTGTAATTGAATTTTCATACTTAAGTTCGTGTCACAATTTATTGATAAACTGTGTTAAGAACCAAACAATTCCTCGTTACTATGGACGATCCTAAAAAGTAATACTTTTTGAGATTACATATTTAATTTCCCCCCCCCCTTCTTCTTTCCGGACTCGATTCAAACTCAAAGTTATTTATCCCTCTTTGATGCCCCTTTTATTCGGTTCTGCTACTCGTTAATATACTCGTTTTGATCGTTTTGATATTAAAAGACAAACAAATCAATAATGCATTAAAGGTCAAAAAGAAACGGGTTTTGTCCTTTAAAGAGATATTGATTGTACCATTTTATATACTATAATATTATTGACATATGTGTGTTTTACGATTTGGCTGTACAACAGTTATGCATAAATACAATTGTATAAGAAAGATTTCTGTACATAGTGTATAACAATATACATATATGTTTGTTATAAACATGATTATTTTCAACAATTTACGCTTAGAATACATTCCTTGTTTTCATCGCTTTAACTCCTACTAATTTTATCCCATTTTTTTCATTCAAGCCTAAATTTGATTGCCACAGAGAAATTATCTACTTTGTACTATTACACGATGTCCTTTCTCTCTCTATATATATAATATATAGTGTGTTCATAGCTGCATAAGTATTTATTCACGATGTATGTCTATGTACGTTTCGCATAAGTATCTCGTTATCGCTTTATACATATATAGTACCATCACTTCTAACTCATCTCATCTAACAAATTCTAAGAATTAGAATTCAAAATATTAAACTTCATTCCACACTGAAATATTATACATATTATGTTTTTGTTTTCTCTCGTTTGTTCGCTCATTCGGTCTTCCTTCGCCAAAATTTGAATCAAAATTGTTTTGCCAATCTTCCAGAGGATCTTCCTACCGCTAAATTTTCCATTTATTTATACTTTTATTGACAACAACCGGACTTACAATATATATATATATATATATATATATATGTATAATAAGCTCTGTGATTATTCTGTGCTCTTCTTCAGTTATGCTCTTCAAAGTCATCTGACTTTCGAATATTAATTACACATACTTTGTTATGGATATATTATAGCAAGCTTCTTCTGCCTGCTTTTTTCCTGTTACAATAACGTATTGTTTTACTCAGTTCTTATTTTTTGAACGTGTTTTCATAGCAAATGATTCTGCAACTATAAATGAATGCTATTTTGTCACAGTATCTGTTAAACTATTTCAATATATAATATTGTTTTACAAATTCTTAATTTAACTTTATTTTCATTGTGTGTTTTTGTAGGTGTTAATTAATTAATATTGTAGATTTGCTGCTTTGAACCAAGTAATTATAGTAAATAGATTCCACGAAGGAAACTTAAAATAAATGAAAACACATAAATTATGCATATACAAATATTTTCGTCAATTTAATTATTTTTTTTTAATAATTATAGTTATAATACAAGTACACTAATTTTTAGACAATTTTGAACATTTTTATATTAAGACAACTAAAAAATATATATTTTTACACGTTTTTCTAGTTACTAAATTAATAAACGAAATCTCGCTAACTTTATATATTAATCATAGAGCTCTAGATTAAATAACTAAAGTAATTAAATAAATCGGTTCTATTTAAATACTTAAAAGTGTAGTTTTATGAAACTCATACCTTATCTTTTTAAGAATATATTAATATTTGTACCTAGTGTGAAAATTTAACGAAAAGTATAATGCAGTTGAAAAGCATATCATATTACTATATGTAATAAATAATGGGAATTTTCCATAGAATTGCGAACAGTAGGCGCGTTTATATGTATGCTAAATAAAAGAAAACTAATATGATATAATGAAATACTAAACGAGTGTTCAGAGAGTGCCACGAGAAGTTTCAAAACTCTATTTAAGAAAAAGTTAAACCAGCCCCAACGGATATGGAAGCGCAAAATAAAAGAGATTATTATTGAAAGGGTTAGCCGATTATTTCTCTTAAAATGTATAAATCTGTGAATACTACGAAGTTATAGTACGTTAATAATTGTTTACATGATCGTTTTTACACGAACTTGTCTGAATGGAAATGTTGAACTTCCACAACAGCCGCAAAATGGATTAAACTGTTAGTTAACGATACAATCCAACGCTTTATATTCATGAATGAAGATACATGTCTACCTACACTATAAAAGCCCAAACACTTAAACTATAGGCATGCTATATTTATTTGCCTTTGTACAATATTGTAATATTCGAATTAAATTTGAGCCATTTATTTTGGGACACTGTGTATATATACAGAAATAAAAAAATGTAGATACATTCGGTTTGGTTTATGAAAACCATAATTTTAGAAAGATATTTATAATTTTATAGAAATATTGTGAGAGTTGTCTCCAACATTGTTACTGTAGCTAGTTCTTATTAATAGATTTAATAATTCAGTGAAAGTAAATTAAACGTATAAAATAAATGTATATATAGATGTAAGTTTATTTCAAAAATAATGTTACATTATAATACGGTGCCCAAACACAAAATAGCAATCCGGTGAAATGTTTTTTTGATGATTCTCGGTAAATAAATAATACAATGTCTATCTAATATAATTGTGAATTGGTAACATGTATGTACATATCTTCAATGAACACGAATACGCATAAATAAAAGAAATGTGATATGTATGTTTTTATATATATTACATTCATATAATTGAATTAATATACGAATCTTGTCTCAGAAAATATATTGTTAATCTTTCATGAAAAACGTAACAATAAATATTGATTTGAATCTTATCACATAAGTTGATGCTCGGTATACAATGATAAGCTAGGTTGAACACATAAATTTAATAAAACACAGAACAATGTGCACTGCAAATAGTTATTATACATATAATATGAATGCTATGTGATATATACATGCACTATATACAATTGTTTAAAATGGAATCGTATTACGCAAATGAAAAGATAAGTATTTTCGCAAGTTTATTAGTATAGATGCTAAAAATCTGAATATTTAGTTTAGTTAAAAAATATATATGTGCGCTCTATTATATGCCTTTATTCTGAATAACAAAAACTGTTGAAACAAATATTTTAACTAAATAACGAAAATTCTTCTGCATATATTTAATATAATATGCATATATATATATACATATATACATGAAAAATCTTGTTTTAACAGAATTAAATAGGGAAAAATTATCTTAAGGCAAGTGTAGTATGAAAATAAATAAATGTATAAATAGGCATTACACACATTTTATAAATACGTGTGCATGTACTTTTTTTTACAATATAATTACATATTTTAAAATAATTTAAATGAATCTAAAAACAAAATACACAAATTTACAAAATTCTTAAAGAGTTTTGTGAAATTCTATACCTATAGGTTATATGTTACAGGAAAATTGAAAAAAATTATTTAATATATATAATTTTGATCAACAAAAATGTTATCATTTGAGAGAGACATTGACAATTCTAAATAATAAATTTAAACATCAATATTATTAAAATTGTTAAAGAAATAACATGACAATAATCTGTAAATAATACAAGTTAATCTTATAATGTGTATTTAGAAAGTAATAATAAAATTATTTTTAAATGAAAATAAATAAAATCAGAATTTTTTATTCTTTATTATCAATATGACTAAGCTATTAAATATTTGTATCTATATAGATACTTAGATACATATCACACATATTATGAATGACTACACATAATTTCAATAAAGTTGTCAAAATAACGATAATGAAATCAATGAGTGCGATAGGAATACTACTATGGTAAATCAATAGGAATGTCAAATGTGATTCATTTTTATCAATTGGCTTTAATATGACAGAGAATAAAAATATTAGAAAAGCTTGTGTATCAAAATATGTGTTATTCAAAGAGGCCACATCAAGATTAGTAGATAGAGCTACGGCGATGTTCACATCTTTTTCGTGTTGACATTTACTAAAGCTCCGTTAGTGGGCAGTCCTGCAAATAAGAAGAGGAAGCAAAAAATGCTATACACGCAAAAACAATGGTCTTTTGGTTAAAGTCCCGCCCTGTTCCACAGAATTAGTCGGTAGTAAGTGCATTATGCACATACATGTAGGTACATAGCACAGTCAATCTATGAATAAAGTGGTGACTTTGCAAAAATTGATATGAAATCATTTTAGAATATTTTTAGAATGAATACTTTACGGAGAGGATTGTATTACTAACAATTGGTCAAAAGCAAGCCATGACAAAGAGTATACACAGATCATTAAAAGGGTAATAATACCAGTAGTGAACATTTACAAATCTGCCATTTGTAATAAATTTTCAGAAAATTGTCAACAATAAGTTTAAAATTATATATGAAGACTATCAATTTAAAATATTAACATATGAGCAAAATTAAGTATGTATAGGTATTATACACATATTATATTTCAACAAGAATTATTTTCTTTTATATAGGTCTTCGGGTTTCCAGCCTCGTCTGATATTTTCTTCTCCAAATGTTTTACTAATAAATGAGGTTTATGATATACCACCATGTAACAAATCGATCCCACTAATGACTATAAAAGCTAAATAAGATTAAATAGATTCGCATATATTTATAACATATATACAGGGCTCTTTTATTCGTACATGTATGATACTATTAAATAATTCGGCACTAAAATACATTTCAGATATAAATATTTTATGTATCCATTGTTAGAAAACTCAAGAAGTCATTTAAAACTACTTTTTAAAAGTAAGGATAAAAATAATTTTCAACTTAATGGAGCCTCTAATTATTTTCAACTTCATAATTAGCATGTGTTATTGGATATAAAATATATTTTCCGTATATATATTAAGAGAAACAGCTTTTAACAAGATAGGTAGCAATAATTTTAACGGCGTAATTTTTTAAATTATATTCACATATATAACAGAAAATTTGCATTTTCTTATAACGTGGTTATAACGCTAGGCCAAACCCCCCACACCCTGTTACATTATATATGTTTGCATGTAGAATTACATTTTATTGGCTTGTGAAAGGTTATTCACATTTCAAAAATAGGAATATATTTATTTGAATGCTCCAATGAAACTTTCTAAACAGCACACGTGAAAGATCACAATTTCCCATGTGATACTTGGCAGTATACTTAGAGAGAGTCATCAATTGCCAAACAGTTCCGAACACAGGTATACTGCCTGTCCAACCAGCTATTAACAACAAACTCACAGTATCCTTGTTGGTGTCCTGTTTTCGATCCCAGATCGCCTGCATTCGTACCAGCTCCTCAGCCGTCATAAGATCGTCCGCATGGAATCCAGAATTGTCGTGACAGGTGGTAGCAAATGCGCCAAGACTAATGTCACCTTTAGAAAGACGAGAAAGACAAAAAACTTGATAAACTTATTGTCTTCTTCAAATCGACGACAAAGTGCTGCAATGTCACGCTTTTAAGTACACAACTATACACACAATATACAACTATAACAAATTTCACTGACACAAATACACTATACTAAACTGATTACTCCATGAAAAACGTTTTGAAATATTTACAAAATAGATTTTAAAAATAGTTCTTAGAGCTACAAACAAATGGAACGTTTATGTAGATTGGTTAACATTCCGCCGGTGCAATGTCCCTTCTAATAAAATGGTTTAATTCTCTTTCCAAGTGGTGGTCTATTAATTAACGATATTAATTGAATGATATCCTCTAATTTATGTCGATACTATGTGGGTATATAAGGTGTGGGTGGAATAATGTTTAGTCGATTGCATTGCATTGCATTAATGTATATTAATAACTAAATATTAGCATACATTAATACATTAATACAGTTATTGATCTATTAATCATGTTATTGAATTTCACATTTATTTCAAAATAAAATACGACGGTAATTTGATATTTTTTCTTACAAATTACTGTAGTGTAACAATAAACAATAGTATAAGAATAAAGAAATTTAATTCATAACATATTTGTATATTAAATTAATATATATATATATATGTGTCAAAACAATATTTACAAATAATATATTGTAATAAAAATTGAACGTTAATATTAAAGATGAACACATGTAGTTTTGATAAAATGAAACAACCTTTCGATATACATTTTAGTCTCCTCGCATATAAACTGCAGCTAATTGTACATATTTAAAAACCACTTGATATACATATACGGTATGAAAAACATTCAATGAATGTACTTTAATCAAGATAACACTTTCCTGGAAATATAAAATAATTATTTTTAATCTATTTAATGTAATTAACTCTAATCTTTTAAATTAAATAATACATACTATATAAAGCAACAAGTATTCTAAATTATTATAGTCTATAGGAACAGGGCGTGGTTGGAATACACGTGAAAATAAAAGCGAGGGTGTTGAAACTTCTTCGAGAAAAATATAATGTATAACAAGGAATAGAGAAAATTTGCATCCACATATAGAAGAGAAATGGTGTTCTTAAGAAGAACAGTTTGCTCGGACGTCACACCCTTATACTTATGAACCCAACTTACGCAGGAAAGAATGAAAGAATATTGCTGCATATTCTAATCGTTTAATATATTCAGTATAACTATTTATTTCTCGGCATCAATTTATTTCGTCTTCTTCTTAAGTTTATCTACATGACTAGGTACATGTTTATCGTCATATTTATTTTTAAAGTAGTAAATTATTATTGCCAGTAACAACACAAGAAGGTATTTTTAATGGAATCTTTAACATCACACGTTAACAAAATATATTTGAGTTCTACTTTTATAAAAACCAACTTCTTAATTGATATGTACAAAATTGCGAACAGGAAGAGATAGAGGCAAACAAATGGCTTGTTGTGATTATATTTGAAATAAATACTTTCTAGAGGAAGAAGGTAAATGTAATTTGCAATTTATAATGTATCAATTGTATAAATTACAAAAGCAAACATGGTCTAATTGCTGAAAGATCATCAATGAAATTAGTAATTAGTAAAATATCAAAGAAAGATATACTGGCAGAAGTAGAAAAACTACAAAGGAAAACAATTTATGGTACATTAACATTGCAGCAAACTTATGCGGGAAATGAACTAGAGATGGAGAAAGAACTAGACGAATAAGTTGTAACTAAGTTTCTAAAAATGACCAAATTATTATATATAAGATCCCTTTGACTGGAATGAATATCAAGCAGTAAAGAAAAAATCTGGTTCAGACCGGATACCACCGAAAATACTCAAAAGATATAATATTAGAATATGCAAACGAGATCTTAATTGAAAATTTAGAAATCCATAATAATATAATGGTCGGAAATAAACATCATTCCCATAGGTACCTAAATTACGAAATCTGGTAAAAGCATCAAACTATAATTATCAAATAACAGATCACTACTAAACCGCATTCAAACAGTACTCAACGACAGTCTAGCTGAGACTAAATCAAATTTGTTTTAGACCAAGACGATCAACCTCAACTCACATATTGGCATTAAGAATACTTATATGGAAGGTGTAAAAGAAAATAATCCAAAGACAATCTTCGTTGTCTTCGATTTCAAAAAAGCATTTGATAGGGACAATCGAGGGAAAATTATGAAAATTTTAAGAGTCTATGGCCTACCAGATGAAATAGTTTCTACAACTTCAGTGTACAATACGATAATATTAAAGCAAAAATCATAACACTAGATGGAGAAACTGAATTTCTCAACATTACCGAGGGATGTGAGCTGGAAGCGGTCTCTGAGCTGGATAAATTATAATAATAATTACAGATATGAATATAACATATTATATGGTATTGCGTCTAAATCATTCATGTCTGTAATTATTATTACCGATGGAGATAAATTGACACGATATCTCTTTTCTATTGTTCAAGATTACGCAAAGTTCAGTGCATTGTAAGGAGAAAAAATACTTGGGTTTAAACATAAAATCACAAATCAATCTAAAAGAAGGAAGTAGAGAAAAACATCAAGAAGTGTAAATGACTTCAAATATCTAGGAGGATGAGTAAGCAATGCAACCAATGACGTAAAAACTAGAAATACACTGGCTTGGGCAACTTGCCATTAAAGGAGAAAAATTTGGAAATCAGAGTCAAATTCTGATTTGGAAAAAAATTGGAAATCAAAAAAATTTGGAAGCTATAAAGACTCTTTTACGACCGTCGTCGAATCAGTACTTTCTCTATAATAGTGGAACATAGACAATGACCAAAAAAATACATAAATACCGGATGAGGCATATGTACAAGAATGCTGCGAATGGCCCTAAATATTTCATGGTCAGTGCACATAACTAAGGATCAACTATATAGTGATATGCAAATAGTCACAGACAAAATTCGAGAAAGAAGATTGAGGATCGCAAGCCATTGCGTTAGGCATGCCAAATATATAGCTTTTACCTTTGTACTATGAAACAGCTTCTCAGGCAGACCAAACAAGGGCAGTATAGGCAAATAACATTACATATATCGACCGCCTAAAAACTGTAATGGAAACAGCAGAAGAACTTCTAGAAATGCATTCGGGACAAAACAATTTGGAGAGGACTTGTCACAGTAGTAAAGTAAGTAAGTATACAGATGTGCAGTTTGGAAAATAACTTATTTAAATATGTTATTACAATAAAAATCAGAAATACTTCAAATAAGAAAACAACAATTAGATAATTGGCATTCCGCAAAGGTGAGCAAAAACATAAAGTAATTAAATATTTATAACATTAAAAAGTCATTAATCATGCTCATAAATGCAAGAGCATTACTCATAAAAAACACAGTAAAATTAGAAGGTTCGCTAGTTTAATAATGACACATAAAGATTGAAAAATACAAATACTAGTTTGAATGACGCATTTAACGGATTGTTTGAGAATTTGTTTGTTATTTCATTATAGTCATATGAAGTAAGTTATTTAAAAATGTTTAACATTTTATTTTTAATTGACCCTTTCAGTATACATATTAAATTATAAATTCATAATATATGCTTTTATACAAAACTTACCAGAAGATATTCCATTGGAATTGTGATAACTCATCTCTATCGCTTTATTTGGCGATGGTCCACAACCAAATCCATTTGGAGGGGAGACCTCGCCTTTTTGCAGACTCCCGTCTATGACGTCATGAGACAGATGACCATTTGAGATCTCCTCCATTGTTGTGGCGCGTTCTTGAAATGAAATTGTGAAATAAATAAATATATATATTCTTTTACTGTACACGTCTTCGAGTAACGTTTTCTTGTTTTTTTGTAGTTTATATAAAATAGATAATCTTCCACTATTAACTCTCTTACTGGCCGGGTACAAATGTTGCTCAATGCATAACTTAACTGATAGACTGTTTGTATGAATAAATTAGTCTTATTAGGTATATACAGTGAACTATAGTGTATTAGCTAGTAAACTCCGAGTGAACTCAGCATTGCCATCGAAGCAGGTGAATCGATACGAAAAATCGGTTACGTAATTTATTGCACTTTTTCTACAAAATGTTGAATAGACGACACAATGCATTTGCATAAATCTAAATACGTAAAAAATATGTATAATTATGTAGTTAACTTTTAGTGGTATTTGCTTAGATTACTAAATATTTATAATCTGTGAATTTCTATTTTAGCCTCGATATTATTGATTCAAATGGGATAATGTAAGTTACCAAATAGTGCTGGGTAGTTTTTTAAAGACTCAAGCATAAATTACTATGCACTCTGGAATAAAATTAATCGTTGAACTGCAGTTTTAAATACAACGATTTAAATTCAATTTTTACCTAAGTACCAATTACTAGGTTGTTATTTTATAAATTAACGAACGTTATCTGATGGTTGAAATTTCACTGTTTTATCAATGTGTTTTGCTATTATGTATACTTGCTATATCTAATAGAAGTTGAAACAAATGTTTTTATCTTATTGTAGTTGCATCGTATCTTCTAAATAGCCTAGCAGTGTAATTAATAATACATGACAAAGTATTCGAGCTAATTTAGAAGGATACAAGGCATATACACTGCAATGTTTGAGGGGGAATGTACACATATAGGGATTGTCCAATGTTATATTGCTATGGGATTCATACTATGAGATGAACATGGTGTAACATATGCATGCACAGATACATATATTAGGTAGATTTCATAATTATATACAGCTATTATAAAGCAAATGCAACAAACACAAGTTTTATTATTTATATATATTTGGGGTGTTACCATTAAAAAACAGTTATTATAAGCTATCACACCCTCTATCATGTTTAGCAATAATATACTATATATGTATATATACAATAGCAAAAGTGATAACACATAATATATAATAGCCAAAGCACAAAGCTATACAACAAACAACTGGTAAGAGTTTATTACAGCTAGTTGGAGTTTCCCAATATATAAGAACGCCTAGTTTTTTGGTGAATATCAACTAAAGCATCGGTTTCTGCTTATAGCATTAGAATTATTTAAATATACGCATTTTTATTCGCGCTTATAATGTATTTACAATATACAATATTATTTTATATATTACCAAGCTAGGTATTATACAATTATATTATATTATAGATAGATAACGAACGACTATAATTTTGTCGTTTTCTGTAGCAGCATTTTAGTAAATAAAATAACAGATAAAGTACAAGCTGCTGTATACATAAAAATATACTTATTTTACAGCAGCTTGTGCTTTATCTGTTATTTTATTTATTATACATATTATAAATTGTACTTACTTATACTGTACAACAATGTGTGTCATATTAAATCTTTAAAGTAACTTTACATTTATAGAGTTAATACCATTTTTTAAACGTTGTCTTAAAAAGATTGAAAATTTTAATAAGAATGGTTAAAGAGAATTTCTTATTTATTAAAAAATATTTGTTCAGTATTGCAATCACTTGGGAAGGATAACTTAGACGATTGGGTTTTAAATCAGTAGATTCCAAATCATTTCAGTAAATTCACGAACTAAATAGATACTAGCATGGGATATACTCGAAAACTATTAGTCCGGTAGCCCGGAGGCTCCAGCTTAATGGAACGAGGTCCCAACAATTAACCCCCTAGATGTTTAGTACTAACATCCCATATCATGAAACTGAATGTCT
>JAYRBW010067752.1:0-27873 GCA_036023295.1 Invenusta paracnida | reverse complement strand
TCAACTATCCTATATTACCTACTACATAGTTCGCTTAGCTTTACTAGCTAACGACCTATTGCCATAGGTCTAGATAACGGGCACTTTAATTCGTATATCTGCGGCTTAAAAGTAGACAAATCTAGTTATTTGCCGCTATCGAAAAAACTTTATTATTATTCAAGCTATACTCCTATAAATTACATATTATTGTATAGCTCTAATTCAGGCGCACATTTCGATATTTTTACTTTATATCATGTACATTTGCCAGTTTGAAAATCGATTTTTATAGTGTGTTAGAACGTAAAATACAATTGCATTGATGGGAATATAAAATGGCGAACTTTGAATATTTAAACAAATATATTTACGCTTTTTTGACCGAGTGAATTCTCTTGGTATTATTACTCTATTATTGTACGCATGTCATTGTATTATTATGGGCGTTTTGTTATATATGAGATAGTGCAGTAGTTAGGAATATTGTGTTTTAGAATTATAATGCTTTAGTTAAAATAAGCTGTAAGAGAATTGTTCAATTTGAAAAATATTATTTTTATTTTTACTTAAATTTAAAAGGATTATTATGATTTAGAGATTTTTGTGAAAGAGAAATCTAAGATTAAGAAATAAATCAGAGAAGAAGTAGTTGATTATTTTATTTGTTAAGTTGGAATAATGTGTTTAAAATTCCTAACCAAACCATTTTCAAGGCCTAAATTAATGATATATGGCCTAATAATTAACGAATTAGAATAATTTAATGACTAAATACATATGTATGATGTTTAAATGTGTTCCTAAGTTCGTGCCTTATATAGATACATTTTGATACTATACAACATTTATTGTATAGTGGGGGTGAGAGCCTGGAAGCTAAATAAGATCAATGTTACAATATTTAAAGATTATTAGTTGGAGTATTTCATAAACAGTTACTTATATTTACTTACATCCTATATGAATCTTTATGATATAGATATTGCTGTTAAATACATTTATTTAGAAACATTAACAGTAACATTAGTTTAAATTATAATCGAATAATACACGTTGTTTATTATATAAATCGTAAATAAAATAAATTCAAAAAAATTCAGGGTAAAATAACATTTTTTCATTTTTCATTGCATAGTAGAATTTTTTCTTTGCCGTCTTTCTGAATCTTTACATAATCCTGATAAGACTGTTTATTAAATCTAAGTCATATTATCAAGTATGATTGATAACGACTGATTTCGTGTTAATAAAAAAGCGTGTTTACCTTATTATGAATTCATCATCACGGCCTCAACACAAGATGCAATTTAGTACCCTTCTGGATAGTGTATTCGCCAATAGTTTTTCCATCTTCGAGTATACCATCAAGTGTTATACTTTGTTGGTCTGTAGGGGTGCCTACTTTTGCCCATATTTGCTCCATTACATTCTCGATAGTATCCGATCCTTCAACTGTCTACCAATGTAATAGTTCATCGGTAGGTTGTTTCACAAAAATTAGTACCGTTTGCAAAGGATTTACTTCCAAGGTCTATGCTCCTGAAGTGTATATATTTCGATATAAATCATTCGCCTAGAATTTACTATATTATATTTCAAATAATACCAGTATGACATTTATAAATTAAATTTTAAAACTTTCACACTTTCCTCAAATTTTTAATATTTGATGTGTATAATTATGCTATTGCTATAAATTTTATATTTATATTTAGTTGTTGTTTATCTTTTTCGAATTATTCTTACATGCCCCATCATGTTAACAGGCAAATTCATGAGTCATATGAATATATGATTTGAGTAAGTACAATAAAGTAATTAAAAGATAGGCCTTGTTGAGTTAAAAACATAATCTTACCTTAATCCAATTGCATTTATTCTCGAGGTTTAGACGATTCATGGATTCATTAAATCTCTCAACCTCCCATTTTAAAACATCAACATGATTCTCGTAACTCTCCTTTACCAAACAGGTGCACATTTCTTCTTCATCCAACATCGCACCTGTCTCTTCTTAAAGCAGTTTCAATCTAGAAACTTCTTGTCTGGTCGTATTGAGTTGAATATACTCAATTTCATATTTTTCCATAAATTTATTCTTAAGCCAATACAAATCGTCAAAAGCTTCTTTTGTTCATCTGACAAATTGCAATTCATCAATAGTTCTATATAGTTCAAAATTCATTTTATCTAGTTCAGCATTCATTTCATCGAGTTCAGATTTCATTCTAATAATTTCTCTTTCCAAATTTTCCACTTTAATCTTTGACTCTTGTTGCATTGCGTCCAACTTTTGTTTTTTCGTCACAAATTCCTGTTTTTATAATTTCTGCATTTGGTTTAGTTTTATGGTAATTGCAAATGTTGCTTCAGAATCTTTGGTTTAGCAAGATTTATACAAATTATTGCATCCGAGTCACGATCGTTACTGTCATGCGAGAACAGTCTGCAACTTCAAAAGAAATTATACTGATTAAATGATATAAACATTTACGTTCAATCGACAGGTATATGAATGGAAGCTCAGAGATCAAGATTTTCATAATATTAGCAAAAAAGTGTGAAGATATTTCTACCTGTTTTACTAGCAAAACCGCTGAACCAAATAGTAATTCAATTTCAAATTATTCCATCACAGAACACACATGTGTCTATCATGAAAAATATTATAGTGCAACAAGGACATGTTGAAAAAGCTGATAAGCCACAACACTAAAAGCCAAACTGTTTACCTCTTGGGGCAGGATTGAAATTGATCTCTAAGCGTATAAAATATTATCAAATTCTTTACATGTATTTGTTTCTTAATTCTGCAATATTGTATGTGGCTTAATAATAGACTTAACAAATACATTTGCGACATTAAATGTACATTTTATGCCTTGTAGCAGGGACGCCTGCGAGCTATACGAGAGGTAGGTATATGAAAGGGACACTACACTCTGCTAGCGGATTTGTAGCAGGGGCTTACAGTAGCTGGCTTTTGTGCTCATCACTACAGTGTAGATGAGTATGGGTTACAATAATAATAGGGGTTATATGAAAGTAAATGATTACACAAGAAAATATATCTAATTAGACTATTGATATTTATTTCATCTTTTAAAAACTAATTACTACTTTAATTAAAACAATGCTTATTAAAGTAAAATACATTTAATTCTTAAATATCAGTAATATATTAAATGCAGCAGATAGGGACTTGGCATAGCGTATCTTTGCTGCATATATTCTAGAGTGTGCTACTATAGGATAATACAAAAGTCAGCCCGCGCTACAAATCCTACGCTAGCAGAGTGTAGTGTCCTTTTCATTCGCAGGCGTCCCTGCCTGTAGTATACGGAATAAATGTATAAATCAATTATTTCATATATTTTAGGTGACTTATTAAAAATCAATTAGACTGATGAAAGCTTAGACAATAAATATTTTTGATTGGCAGAGGCTTTTAAATGTTTTTATCCTAAGATTTGAAATGTGCCTGCTAAAAATAAAACTTGTACGTTTAAATAAAAGTATAAGTCATCTAAAAAAATTCTCTTCTCTGAAGTTCACACTTTTTGCTTTTTTAATTATTGTATCATTTTTTGCGTTTAAATATGGGACTACATATGCATAAAAAGTCTAATATTTATGTGCGTAAGTATGTATTTCCACTTAGTATATTTCTAATATAGCGTTCGTATACTAATCACAAAATATAACATAACAACAAAGTGCGGAGCATCTGCCCATTTTCCCAGCCTCCCATTGATTCTTCTTAAGAAAGCATCCAGTAGCCTTGGCAACCTCTGTAAGTTTGTGTACCTGTTTTTGTGTCTTTTCAACTTCTTATACCACTCCTTACTTCTTTCAGCAGTGTGGCTGTCAGGAAATGATATCAGAGGTACAACCAGTGTGCAGAAGATATGCATCTTTAATTCGAATTTTTAACTAAATACATCTTTTGATCCTCTTTGATAATTTTAAAACTTACTTTCTTAAGAAGCAAAGGTAGGCTGTGCGTTTAAATATATTTGTAAGGAAACAGCGATTAAAAGTTGCATTTAAAATGGGAATAGAAATGAAGGATTCTCATAGTCATCAATTGGACCCAAAACTTTCGTCATCAACGGAAAGTAATTCAGCACATTGGTAAGAAACCTTTTTAACAGCTCTGTATGTGATATACTTAAGATACTTTAAAGACATATTTTGAAATATTTGTAAATGTTTAAACAATAAATGAAACTCCCAAAAATGTGTTTTTATTTTAAAAGATGTAACTATAATTTAAATCTGGTTCATGTTTTGTTATTTTTATATATTAAATTGGAAATACATATATAATCTTTCAGAATTTCTTTCCTGAAAATTAATGACGTGGGTATTGAAAAATATATTTTAAGCATTAATATACATTTATAATATACATCAAATAGTTACATCAAATACCGTAATATGATAAATTTAGATACGGGTTTGCTACTGTTTATATAGTTTTTAAAATATAGCGTTAACTAGGTACAAATATGTATAATTATACATTATTGGTATATATATATATATATATATTAGACATTGTCTTTAATATTTTGTTAGTAATAATTTTAATTATAATTTCTATATTTTTTATAATAAAATTCTATCTTATATTTAATATAATTATAATAATGCACATACTTAAGTGTGAAATCCACTTTTAAGCACTTTGAACCATATATATACCTACATATGTATATATATATATAATTACATACATGCATCAAAACTTTGTTTATGATAATATCTTAAGATATTATAAATAAAATTAGTATTAATATTATCGTATACGTATGATTCAAATCTTTGTAAAAACAAAATTAAAATAAGTACGTCTAAATTAAATACCCGGCATGCACTATATGACAGTGTTAGTCACAGTATATATATATCCCCTGAATATTCCAGGCAAAGACTACTATATAATAATATAATAACTGTAATATAATAACTTAAAGTATTCCCTGATGCCAGGCTAAAAGTGTTTGTTATCGGAGGTAACGGCTCAGGGAAGACCAGTCTTGTGGAAACTCTCATTCATGACGCTCCTACGCTGGCAAACAAGCCCACTGTATCCCTCAGGAAGGTTATCTGGAAACCTGGGTGCAACCCCAAAGCAGAACTAGATCCAGGTGGGTTATTTACTTTGCCGTTAACAAGTCTTAATTGTAATTTATACACCATTTAAACTAAAATGTCTTAGAAAAATGGCGAATTTACAAAAATTGTCAGAATTTATAACCAAAATCACATATTGCATTATATGCGAAAAAATTATATTATTTATATATTTTCAATTTGTACGATTTGAAGTCATTATTATAGTTTCAATCATAGTTTTCAAAAACAAATTTAATCTCTTTATTTATATAATAGGTACCTCAATATATATTTCAACCATTTCATATTATTATTTCAGCTTAGCTTTACAATAAAAAAAGTTCTTTATAGTATCATAATACTCTTCTTGAGGACATTTTCATTATTATTTTTCTTTTGAAATAACTTATTTGCTCAAAAATAAAAACATGGATGGCTATTATAAATAAATTATGATTTTATGAGATTTCTAAATGCAATTTTCGGGATTACAGTGCAATTAAGACATTATAGGACTATAACAAAGAAAGGTAAAACGGTCCATTGTAGACCCGAAAATCACTGACGTCTCTCCAGTGGACCCTCGGAGCTCAAATGGGGGAGGACAACAAGAAGGCGAAGAGGACACTAACCAGCAACCCTGGACCGACCTCCGCATTGATCTGTGGGATCTGATGGGAAAGCCTGTGATGCGCTCGATCCAGATGCTCGGGATCACACCTGGTGGATTCTTTCTCGTCACCTTCAGTCTTACAGATGTGGAGGCGCCAGCCACCGTTGCACTTTGGATTCGAGCTGCTCAGATTCGAGTGGGTTCTTATTTTGACTAATGTTGTCCCTTACTCGTTCATATTCATAGTGAAGGGGCTCATATATAATAGTATTTTCTTTTATCTATTGTTTACATATCTATAAGTATGCATATAAACATGACATTACGCACATGGTAGAAACACAGATGGAATAAAATCACTCGTTAATTATTTAAAATAGATATAGTGCGCATTAAATATCACGCAACACCATAAGGAAATAACTACAACGTTTTGTTTTATTTTTATAACATAGATAGCCTGGAGTTTTTCTGTAACTGAATTTGAAAATATATTTTAACTTTCAAGGGATTTATTTTATATTCTATACACATACCAGACTGCATATTTTCATAATATGTACGAGTATTGAAAAAAGTTCGTTTCGATACATATTTTCTAAATTTCGATGGAGAGATCATAAAGCTATGATGATATTTTTTATACTCGTGAAACATTTTTCTAAAATAATTTATTGCTTTGCTTAAAACAAATATAGATATTAATCGACACGACAAAAATGATCTTACTCTTTTTATTCAGCGTTATGTTGCGGTGTGTAAAGGTTTCGCCATAGCAGCATTTATAAATAATATTTTGAAATATTCCATTGGATTTTTATTTTGAATACAACATTTTATTGGTAATTGCAAATGCAAATGCAAAGATGTGCTGAAATTTAAATCTTTACTTTACGTGACTTATTATTTTGCTGTTATTTTAGGCTCCTGGTAGCGTGTTCGTTCTTGTTGGAACGCATTCTGATAAGATTCTCTCGGAAAGAAAAAAAACAATTAAGATCCAGAATGTTCTAAATCATCTTGATAAGGAAAATATGAAGGAAATTGAAGAACTAAAAATTATATTAGCAACGTTAAAGTAAGTTCTTTTTCTGCCATTATGTTTACATGCGATGTTTATAATGATATTTTGGAAATAGAGAAAAAAATCTATTTCAACAAAATAACTTAAGCGTTAAATTCTTTAAAAATATGTATTTTAATGTCTCAATCAGGACTGAATAAAACAATTGGTATATAGAATCCAATGACATTATTGTGACGGTCAAAAAATGTTATTATAAAAGGAAGCTTAAAAATATATAATTTAGTGTATATAATGAACATACAAACATAATCCTACGCATATTAATCTAGATATATAACATATCTACACATCTTCATAAAATAAATTTAAATGCAAATAATTTGATTGCAACATAAGCTTTAAAAGAGAAATGTATAATTTTGCGTTAAAACATTCAGAAGAATTAAGACGTTTGTGCTGTAAAATTCTAGACAGGCTTAATAATATGTATCTTAATATTGTAACTTACTTGTTAATTTGAAATCTTTTTGTCATGAAATTGTTTCCCTATATATAATTTATTGCAATTTCAATTATATAATACGAACATATGATTATCGTTTTTTCTGTACACAATTATTGATTAAGAGATGCAATTGTTATCATGGGATATTAATGTCATGTACATATTATATTACGATTAATGAATTTATTTGTCACAAAAATGCTTCCTTTTATAAATTTGTTTTTATAAAAATGAACAAATATTTTAATTTTGTTATTTACATAATTTAAAAAGGTCAGATCCCAAGTTAAAACGGTCATCGTCCAAATTTTTGCGTATTGAGCAGCGTCTTCTACGTCGTCCAAAAATACACGAGACTGTTTTTCCTGTCAGCTGCATCAATTCAGAGGTATATCATTTACCGCTACACTTATTGATTTCAATAAGTCTATATACCTAAATGTACCTATAGTGTTTTTATTCATTCATTTTAATTTGGATATTTAAATGTATTTATGATAAATATTCCAATGCAATATTCATTCTAAAATCAATTAAATGTTAAACAATTGCACCATTTCTTCAATTTCTTCAATTTCTTCAATTTATAGGAACCTGATTTCTCATGTTGTTTTATAGTTTTTGTATAAGGTATTGGGCAAAGAGAACACTAATAGATTTTGCATGAAATTATATAACCAAAAGTATTGTTTAATTTCGAGGTATCTTATAAGTATTTCTTTTTATGAATAATTCATTTATTATTTTAAAAGTAGGGCTGGCTCCAATTATTTATTATTTAAATTTTTTTCTAATTTTATTGCAGGGCATTAATGAGTTTCGAGAGGAATTTCTCAAATTGTGTATGGACTCCGACATTTTTCCTGTGCTCACAATAAGCAAGAAGTTCCTACTCTATATACCAATCATCGATCATCTCAAGAATGCCGGTCACGTGATTGTACCTCGGTTAGAGTTTGCTCAGGCAGTCTTCAAGGATGCGAGTAATAAGGACGACAAACAACTCGATGATATCCTGGCTTATTTCGATAAAATGGTAAATTTGCTCTTTATAACGGAATGCGTGATTCGTGGCTAATTGATGTATTTTGCAAGTTCTATAGGTTTAATATTTATCATTGAAATAGTAGGTATCTCTATTATATATAAATTAGAAGAATAAGTATATGTTATGTCCAATAACAAAATTATAAATATACGTTCAAGAACAGTTGTAAAAAAAGTAGTGTCTTACTCTTACATATTTGTGAAATTTTTACAAATTTTAAATCAAAAAGAATATACCATACATTTTAATTACTTTAAGAATATCTAGGTATAATATTCATGTATAACTTGTTAATAGTTGTAGTTTATTTTATGTGTAATGTTGTAACGATACATATGTAGAGTAATAATTAATAATTAATCTATGGTTTTAACTATTGATAATTTCGTATTTATTTCTTATGATTGCATTATTTGCGAGATTTTATGCACATTTATTTTATTTATTTTTGAAATCACTTAGCTAAGTTATTCACAATAAACTATACTTTTAGACAGACAAAAAATATATGTATGTCACATTGAATACTGCATGTTTAAGATATTTGTGTCACAAAAGCTTTAACAAACCAAAGTTCTGTTGATTTAATAATTATAACCTTATGTCATAACTTTGTGAAAGTTTCTTTAAAGAAAATTCGTTTTAGATATAATTTCAGATTCTTTACGTCAATATCGTATATTGGGTTGTTTAAAGAAGTATAGAATGTTTAGAAATATATCAAAACTATCAAAATAAATATCATTTAAGTTTCACTACAAAACCGTTCTGATCTTAAATGTTTTCCTAAAAAAGTTGATATCTGAATTAAGACTATAAAAATCATGCAAGTAACAATTCATAAAAAAATAATAATTTCGTAAGTGTGTTCTATATTGACATTTTCAATGCATGTACCGTTTAGCTTATAGATATGTATGTAGAATCAATTACATGTATACATTTATATATTTAGTCTAACTGAAGAAGTGCAGTAGTAACAAGTTTCTCTTTGTTCTGTAATTAAATATTTAATATTTTAATAAAACTCATGTTTTACATAGAAAATTATTAATTGCTTCAATATTTGAAAATGTTTTTTTTGTATATATATACATATATATTAATGTAATTCTTTTGCACTATAATATGCATTAACTGTGTTCGTTCAGTTCATGTGATCATATTTAGATATATGCTTTTTTTAACAATAGCTTTTTATTAAAATGTATAAATTTACAATAAATGAACCATTTTCGTATGCACATGCATTTCCAGGGTGCCATTATCGATCTTCGGCATTGTGGTCATATAAGTGCAAAAAAACGTCACGTTGTTTGTGTTAACCCCGTGGCCTTGGTTAATTGCGCATGCGCTACGCACATCGATGCGGCATCAAAGGCCTTCCGCTTTGAAGCAGCCAGATTCTGGCCCAAAGGATCCGGGCACAAGAAACCTGATCCGGGATTACTAGTCATGTCACTCGAAGAAATTCCAGCAAAGAGTTTAATACAGGAGATGCTCTTACCTCTTCTATGGCAGGTCGGTTTCATAAAACGCTGCATGTCATAATCCCATTCACTCTGATGTATAGTTATCGTAATACATGTTTTTGTTGTTTTTTATTATTATGAATTATGTAAACAAAAATCTCATTCCATCGTGCCTAAAATTCATTATATATCGATTATTTGTCTTATAGATAAATATAACATAGGATTTGTTTATCACAAAATATTTACTTTTAAGATTTCGATAATGTTTTTAGTAAATATTTTTAAGTTACAATTTTTTATTTGAAATTTTGTACAAAATTAAATTACATAATTTTATTATTTATCACCATTGATGTAGGTATTGATTTATTTAACGTGTGATCATAGCTGAAATCAAGGTTTCTTTGGTATTTAGACAGATAATAATTTTGTAATCAAATGTTTTTGATTTGGTGTTTGTTTTGTATAAAATCTTAGAAATTCGTTTCCTGGATATATTTTACTTTACAAAGAGATAATATGCTGTAAATTTGGTTTTCTATACTTTTTCATAGCAATTTCGAAGAAATATTTGTATGAAAAGAATATTTTTATGAGAAAAGTTTAATTTATTTTTGTCCACAATTTAATCTAAAGTGATAAAAAATGATATACATTTTATAGAATATGTAAATATTGTTATTATAATATTTCTATATAAAACTTCTTTTGTGTGTCCTTTCATCGTATTATTCTTCAATCTTATATGATAATATTAGCTTATGTAATGTAGATATCAAAATATAGTTACATATAAACTATATAGAAATATGAATGGCATAGGAATTACAAATCAAAAGGGATATATAAAATATTTTTAACGATTAAAGTTACAAATCACACTAATAAGTTATCCACTTATTGTACATCTCTCATCTCCAATTCTTGTATCATCCTACAACAATGTGCTCTACTAATCACACTCGAAAACCCCTCCATTTCCATTATCCACATGCTCTCATTGTAATCTTGCCTCTTTCTAGCATTTACTTGTTACAAAATTTTATCTGTTGTACTTTACATTTTTGTTGTAATATTCTGTGTTTTATCCTTTGTCATCTATTTTTCTTGTATTACTGTCACTTTTCTATAACTCTATATATTTATTTCCTCTCTTCTCACATGATCTACTATTTTCATATATATTATTTTTCTCTTACAAAGTATCAGTTATAAAATTAAATTGTTGGATGACGTCGATGAGATAAACATAATATCGTTACCTTTGTGTCTCCATATTTAATATTTTTATACACTAATATATAAATAAGCAATAAGCAATCAACAATTAAATGATTCATTAATATGTGTAAGTATTTATAATGTAATATAGTGGTGTTATATATATATATATATATTTAGATATATAAGTACTCCCAATATACATAGACGTAGAAAGAGGGGGGGGGGGGCAGGGGGCCAATGGCCCCTTCATGTTGCGCTCTGAGAGGGAGCCAAATAGCAGATTGCCCCCCCCCAAAAAAAATTAACAGGCAAAATTCAATACATTTTTCTGTATAAAATTAAAACTATATCATTCAAATCCTCCCTAAATCCCTATGGCACCCCTCAACACTATGGCCCCCTCTGCCTTTAAAATCTTCCTACGTGCCTGTATATAATATATATAGGTGTGTGTGTATATAAATAACAATATTGCGTAATATAGATAATTCGTATTGAATTCCACTTTAGAATGTCGTTAATATATATTAATACAAGTCAAAAATGACCCATACAAGAAATGAAATATATATATGTTAAATGTGTCAACACTTTCGTAAATAATATTGCACTTGAGCTAACTACTTTAAAAAACTATCATACTAAAAGAATGTTGTCTAGGATATTTATAATTGTATAACTTAATTCAATTTAATCTATTTTCTATTAATTTAATGTATTCATAAATTTAACTTTTGATATTTCTATTAATTAATACATACCTAAATGTATTATAAGGGCTGGAATATACTTAATAATTTTCTTTATAATAAAAAACGTAGTTAGCTCAAGTCCAATATTATTAATTAAAGAGATAACATATTTAACGGATAATTTATTTATTTTATGGGTGAGCTAACACTTGCCATTTTTGGCATATACTAATATCACAATTTTTTCCGGAATACATTATTTTTATTAATTTGTTTACGGCGATTCTAACAATATAACTTTTTTCTTGCAAAACACACAGGTAGCTGTCTGTTTGACGCTAAAAATGAGCTATTTATAACGTGTTAAATAGGAAAAAGTTGTTGCTATGCAAAATCTAGGACCCTTGTAACGGTTGCTAGGTAAAATATAATTTTTCTCATATCCGGGACATTTCCAATATAAATTCTCAAAATTTCAAATCGCTTAAAGTTTAGGGGGTGTTATTGGGTCTGAAGAATATGAATATGAATAATTAGAAAAATAAGAATAATTTGGAAAAAGATAGTTTTTTGTATCTAAATATCTCGGGTTCTATAATAGTTATGAAGATGAAAATTGGCAAGCTTATTATTTTTGGCGGCGCTACAAGATAAAGGTTAATCCATTTCAAAATATAAATCAGTTTTTAAATGGTAGCTTTTAAAAATGGCTTTTCTTGTGGTATTCTAATATACCTTACTGTACGTAGGTTGCTCGCATGAGCTATAACAACCAACTGTAGGTTTAGATAATATGAATGATAGGCGATAAAAGTTGAAACCTTTAATACACGAAGATGAGAAATAGGAAAGGAGAGAAGAGAAGTTCTTACTAGAGTAATAAACGTCTTCTTTTAGTCCTGGAGTAGTCAGCTGTTCTCCTTGACGAAACTGTCGAAGTCCGAATCCGGAAATCTGGAGAACCCATCGACTATCGACGAGGCACTTTGTCGGTTTGAGATTGCCATGATAGACAATGCAGCTGTCGTGAAGGTAAATCATTCCCTGAAATGAGGAACAACAGAATGTTTTAAGTTTAATAACTGAATATACAGTGGATGTTTGCTTTAGCTGTTACTTTTTTTTCAATACTAATGTAGGGTTAAAGAAATAAATGAATCATACCTGATTTGAAATATATTTAAAAAAATTATTTCAGATTTTGATTAAATTGTTTAATGCTAGATACGTTTTTAATTCATATAACATGCAAATCAAAATTATAATGTTAGCATAATTTCACATTATTTTAAGAAGATTACTTTATTATAAAAAAACTTCGAAATTACATCTCTGTTAATGTATGTACATACATTGAAAAAAAACTAGATAATTTTAAGGTAATAATCATACATAATACTTCAAAATACATTTTTAATGTATTTGAATTATGACATTTGTCAAAAATAATATTTCTAAATGAAGAAAAGAGTACTATACCAACGGAATTATTATCATAGTGCAGCAAATTTAATTTAAAGTAATCGTCTATTTTCAGTTTAAAATAAACTAAAAGTTTGCTAGGTAATCTGTGTTTGTAATGAAGTAAATATAGCATGAATATATTGTTCTTTTGTATTCTCTGCTTTTAGTGATAATAGGAATGCATTCAGCATAAAAACTAAACTTTGAAAATGGTTATTCTTTTAATTAGAAGATAGTTCAACAATTGAAATCAGCTACCATGAAGCAATAAGTCTAATTTGTATCATCTTAATGAGCAATTATAGTTGATTTGTTTGCTTAGACAAAAAGTCTAATTTATTATACATATGTATACTAGATTTATCTACGGTAACTTTTTTTAAGTATGTCGTAATTCAATATGTCTTCAATAAAACTTTATTTAAAGAAATGATAAATATTAATTTACAATAATATCAGCATATATTATGCTGATATCACTGTTTATATATTGTTTACATGTAAAACCTAAGTTTAGGTAATGTATTATATACAATTTAAAACATTTTCTAACAATGTTTCTATTTATTATATAAGCCATCTTAAATAAGAAGCCAAAATAAAATTATATACATATATATAAACATCATAATCTATGAAATACTGCAATACACAAAATTTAACCTGACACATAAATAATATAAATATACAATCTCATAAGTTCTATATTGTGAACAATATATGTATATTGTATATATTGTAAATATAAATATAACTTATTTATTTTTAGCGGAAAATAAATATTTAATTTAGAATATAATTGTTTTAAAATTTCGAAACTTATTATTATCTCTCTTATTTGCAATACTTCTGCAAGGTTTATTGATTAGATCAAGAGTAACAGTAGTATGAAACAAAAGGAGAAGACAGTGACAGAAAAAATCTAAGAAAACTGAAAACTAAAATATACACCTGATAGAAATAAAAATTTTTAAAATTGCATTAAAAGACAAGAATCGAAGAAATGAGTTGAAAGTATATAGCATCACTGAGAATGTCAGAAAAACATGACTAGATATGACATGGCCATGTAATGAGGATGAATGAAAACAATAAAAATAAAAATATTGAATAAATAACTTGGAGGGAAAGACTCAGAAAAGGATATAGAGAAAACATTTAACAGGACATACAAGTTCTAACACTAGTGGATAAAGATACCCAGAACTGATTTTTTTGGCAAAAACAGATCTAGACAGCTTATCTAGTGACTTAGTGGTATACGGAATTTGAAAAAGAAGAAAAAATTGTTTAAATATGTTATAACAAGATAAAAATTAGAAAAAATTATGTTGCTGCTTTAAACCAAAAAACTATGTAACAGATTTGCTAAATGTCCATTTGCTCTATAAATGTAAAACACGAATAAAAATTATGAATTCATTGTAACAATGAAATATTTTATTTACATTTTAGATATTAAAGTTTTGTGACAAGCATTCTCTAAATTATAATGTCAATAAAAAGGATAGTTTTACAGACTATTCCATAAAGACATGCGAGAAAAGTGCACTGTCTACTCTTTACCTTGATGAGATCAAATACGAGTGAAGCGATGAAGCGATCATCCAGACTGAGATCTTCATTCGAAAGTAGATCACGCAGACTACCCCGCGAGCAGTAAGTTGTGAGAATACAGATATTGGGAACATCAACACAGGCGCCAACAAAGCGGTTCAAGTTTTCATTATTCACCTCTTTCATCATCTGCATCTCTTTTCGAGTTGTTCGAGTCAGCTCGACATGTTTCGTTCGAATGGATTTGATCGCAACGACAATGCCCCTGTAGGAGCCGACAGGTGCGTAGGCAGAGCGCTGGTAGGGTGTCTTGAGACCCGTTGACTCTTCGACATTGAGTAGGAAGCTCCAGTGACAGTTGTTGGTTTTCCTCTTTAAAGAAGAGCAGTAGAGTAGTAAGCAATATTTAACAATAAAATTATTGCAAAACAGACATTTTTTAAATTTAGTTGATAATGATAGAAAATTTATAATAGAATATAGAAATGTTATTATTAATACTGAATAATTATTGTTAAAATTATTTATTAATAAATGAATGAGACGTAGTTTTTAATTTACATAAATAACTTTTATCGCAGGTGTTAAGATATTTGTACCATACTTATTTTGCTTGTTAAACATTATGCTGATTTTGTTTGTTTCTTTATGATTATTTAATTCGTTAATTAAAATAGTCTCTCTTCTGGCATTCTATATCGTCTATATTCAACTTTTAGCGTTATCGAGAACAGTTTGTAATACATATAAAAAAGAAAAGTGAATAAGGGGTGGCGAGGTGTGGATCTGGAGTGGAGTAATGTTTTGACGAGGGCATTTATTGTGGAAGTAATGAGAAAATGATGTCAAATTAAGGAAGCTCATCAGCGTACCAACAATACGGTCTAGACATCAGCTGTCAGATAAAGAGAGAAGAGATAAAGAGATAAAGAAAGATAAATTGTTTAACTTTAATTGGTTTATTTTTAAATATCCTCTAAATGAAAAAATTCAAAATATTATTATCAATATTACCACATTTATAATAACTAAAAAATATACCACTAGTTAAATGTATACATTACATGTATGTAATCTTGTAAGACAAATAAAATTATTCAAAATATGAATTATACATTAGTTCATAATTACTGAAATATGTAAAACTATCAAAATTAGTCAAAATATATATTATATATTAGTTCCTTATTAAGTAAACATAAAAAATTGCAAATATGATAAACGTTTGCAAATTTATAATAACTAAAAAATATACCACTATAGTTAAATATGATAGTGTAATGTTGTAAATTAAAAAAATAGTCGAACTATGAGTTATATAGTAGTTCTTAATTGCTTAAAAAATTTAATACGTATGAAAATAATTGAAAGAGTTAGAATTGTAAATATTTTAATGAAATATATTTTTTCCCAATTGGTGGCACTATAGTATACTATTACATTCCAAGTTTTAAAATAAGTGAATCTTTAATTGTTCCAAATCTTTATTTTTTTAAATGCGTCAATGATTTATTTTAATTTATAAAAAATTACTTAGAGTAAAATTTTATATTATTTGTTGCTTTTCACAAACCATGATTGTACAATATATACACCAGTAAATCTTAAATGAAATACGCGACTAAAAATTATATTTTGACAGAGAAAACTAATTTCTACTAGAGATGAACTTGTACACTACTTGATCTATTCCCGAAGGATGTCGACATGCCACAATCAAGGTTGTAACTTTAACTCGACAAATGGCCAAAAACATAACCACAAACGCATAATTCCGCAGGTTAACTGAGTCAAATGTCTGTTCGTTTTAAATTACTTTTGGCGGCTGATCGATCTGATTTTTTGCCAATATTAAATCAAAGGGAAAGCGTTCCTTTTTTATTAAGAGATGAACAACTTTAGATAATTCCAAAGCAGTCCATCATCTATCTTTGAAGCACATATTTGTGTAACTTCGAAGGATTTCATGAGATTTGTGGCATTACATTGACTACACCGGTAGAAGATAAGTGATTTAATATTTTTAGAGGGACTTGTCGATTGAGATATTTAAATGAGACAATTAATAAAGAAATATAAGCCCGTTAAAAAATTTGACACATTTACTAAATTACATTTTAAAGATAGGTTAAACAAATATACATATTTATAGACTTTTTATATATAGATCATTAAAATGTAATAACAATAACAGTAAGTATTCAAATATCATCTAAAATAGAAATTTAGGGAGATTCATTTTTCATTAGATATTTCACTTTTTCAATATTCAATGTTCAATATTTTAAGCAAATTGTTCAGACAATTTTAGATATTAAATTTTTTATTGTATTTTTAGACATATTACATGGCATTTACCTTACATAGTATTTTAAAATATTTTCTATTTGATATAACAAAAATGCTTTTTACTGTTTATTATACTGTATAATTATATTTAAAAATAATTATTGTTCGAAATTAACGTTTCGAAAATAAAAACTTAGATACATGATACCTGATACATTAATAAATAAATAACATACATAATAACTTTAATGATGACATCATACATTACATTACGTTACATTATATTTACATTATTTTACCTCTGATATTTTATAATGTATATTTTCTATTTTTATGTCATTTAATAAAAAATAAAAATTAGTGTTAGAAACTAATAAATTCATAAAATGATGATATACTAGTTGCGATTATGTATTAAATAGCATTTTAATAATAAACGAGAAATTAAGCTTTCAGTATTTTGAAATACGTTTTGCGTTTCCAAACAAAAAATGGTAGGTTTATAATTGCAGTAGGAAATGCAACCGTATTTAATCAAATTTTGCATTCCCCTTTACCTTTAATTTATTATTTTAATTTTTGTATGTGTTTAGTAGAGTTTTACAATTTGGAAAATATCATAATTAATAAAATATTCTAAACTGTCTATCCATTTTTAAGAAAATATAACTATTTTATGTATAACAGGGAGAAATATTTCACTGAATTCAATATATAAATATAGTTGGAAGCGGTCTTTGAGCTAAATAAATTATAATAATACATAATTATGATAAATTATGATAAATATATATGTATATAGATACTAATAGGTTCTGTAAATATCGCGTATGATTCTAATTTACACAGGATTCTCCATTTCTGATATAATCTTGTATGGAAAATTATATATAACTATATTCATATAATCTAATTACATTAAATGAGAGACAGTTTTTTGATAAACATTGAGTATGCTCAAATTTGTTTCAAGTATGTTCTTAATTTTTTGCGAAATGCATCCATATATATTTTTATGTGGTTTTGAGACAAGGCATTCCAAAAAGGTAATTTTTTTCTCAGATGTACTAAATCTCAAATATTCACAGCATATATTGCTTAGTCAATAATGTTTAGGTCTAGTCTGTTGGGCGGACACATATCTGGTGGTTTATATTCTGTTCTTCAAAGCAGGTAAGGGATACATGTGCATCCTCTCCATCCGACACCTTGAATGAACATTATTCACCAGGAATCATCGCGGCAAGAATTCTATCACGATAATATCAACGTTGGTTTTTACAACGAGCTCTTTTCCTGTATGCAATGTGATATTGGCAGAACACTCTCTTCCTGTCAATTCGTGTTTCCCATATCATCGTTTTTCTTTAAACAGTTTTTGAGACCACTAGTAGTCCAATCTCGGTTTGCAAACTCTTGTAAACTTCTATTTCGGCCGTAACCTTTATCCACTTGATAATAATTGATGATACTTTTGTATTCTGCAAGAAAGGCATGTTATGGAATTCACATGATAATAGATTCGTGTCATTCATTCCTTTCTGAATTTGACAATTTTCTTTCAGATTATAATTGTTATACAATGCTATATGTTCACCATAACATTTAGTGATAATGGCACATTGTTTAATATTAACAAGTTTTATGTATAAATATAGTATATGTATGTCTAAGTATAACAAGTAGCCTGTGATAACCATTGACACATTAATAATTGTGCTCTATATTTTTAAGAGAAATATGTGCAATACAAATAATGAAAAATACGAATTTATGTTAACAGTACCGTATGAAGGATGACCGAATAATTTGTTGACAGTCTTCATATAAATTCATATTCATATAAATATGAATATTAAAATAAAAATTGTAATATAAATGATAGAAAACATAATTGAATAGTTTTTATATATCTGTCGCATTGACTGTACACATAACTGTACACATGCTACCAATATTTTTAGTTATAATTATAATTAATTCGACTATTTTGTTAGTTGTCTTCCATAAAACTGTTTTGGATGATTCTAAATTAGCACCTCAAAGAAAACAAGAAAGAATTGATAATTTGTCTTCACAGTTACAAAAATATATTAGAATTCATAGTTTAGTTTGAAAGCAATATTGAAAAAGGAGATAATTAATACAGGTAAAAGTACTACAAAAAATGTATATATATTATTTTACAAGACCCATTTATGAAATTAAGTAATATTTTGATTATGTTAATAAAATAGAATGTAAGTTGAAAATATATGTAATTCAAATTTATATTAATTTTTTTGGTAAATATGTTACAAATGAATAATAGACAAGTATTAAAGATATTCAAATAAATGTTTGTATTATGTATATGCACATAGTACACTACAATATGATGGAGACACTTAATATATATATTACTGGCATAACATTCATTTCATACAATTATAAAATGCATATATGTGCATTGTGTCCCTTTATTATTATATAAAAATAAATAAAAACAATACATTTTAGAAAAAATATGGAGAAAGTTAATATTAACATCAAATAATTAAATTCATTATAAAAAATATACTAAACAAAATAATTAGAAAGCCTTTAAAATAATATATTAGGCCACAGCAATGATAAAATATTACTAATTTGTTTTTATTATTAATACGTCTTAACATTATTTCCATTATTTAAAACAAGTATTGATTAGTTAATTGATTAATTTTATCTCTGGGAATTATAAGCAATGTGCAAAGAATAAAAATACTAAGAATAAAGTGTGAATATTAAAGAAAATCTTGAATGCTATCCATATATTATTAAAATAAAATATTACGTTTGCAAATACTGCTTAAATGCTAAAGATAATGTTTTATTATTATATTTTTGTTAAAGAATACTTACGAAACTTAATCTTTTCTATCAAATGTTTCACACACACATATACATACACCTATGTATACGTGAGGGATTATATTAACATATAGTTCAGCTAATAATCGTGAAGAGTGGAAGATTACCGTTTTATTACATACTATTCGTTGGAGCATATTCAATAAACTTTAGATAATATGCTTATCTCTAATATGTTATCTCTTCAATATAGTTGTTAACTCTAATTGAATATCTGATAAAAATTGATTATTCGTAATCCAGTATTTTAGAAATGTATTTTAACCTCTTCATTACGGCTATTCTAGAACAAATAATTCCGTATTTAGATTAAAAAACATTATTCGGAAATGATCAGTTTGTAGAATATGATTTATTCCACGTATACCAAGAATGGACTAAACATTATGATTATTTAAAATATATAGATATTTAAAAGTCTATTAAGTTTACACATTTACAGATACAATAGTTTCTAAATTGAAATATATAAATTATAATATTATAACCAGTTTAGTAAGCGTTTAACGATTTCAATGTACACATTATTTTTATTTAAAAATAATGTTTGATCTCGACAATATCGTGATATATTATGCTTCTCTAAGTTTCTTTACGAGTAAGGTTTCACAGGTATCAAAATTAACTTCTAAGATAATATTATAAAGCATTGTAGATATATCCATATAATGGAGTAATAGATTATCACATAGATAACACACGTATTTATTTATCATATAGAAGGATAGTTTTAATTGGAGACAATGGGAAACAATGTCATGTTAAATGCAGGGTGGTCATTAATGTATGCCATAAACTAGAATATCGGCAATATACATACTATTTAAAAATCTTTTCATATAATATTATACTGTAATATATATATATATACAGGGTGAGGCAAAAGTCACGCACCAAATATGAACGAAACTAGAACAAAACATTGCATTGTTGCTAATGGTGCGCAGTTTGAACATTTAATTTGAACATAGTTTTGTAACTGAACATGTAATTACATTTAATTTCATGATTGTATTGTAACTGAACATGTCAATAATAAGGTCAACAAAAATAATATATTAATAAATATTATTATATTTGGTGCGTGACTTTTGCCTCACCCTGTATATAAAGTTCAATTGATTACATTAATATCAGTACGTTCAACAGAAAGGTGTAAGAAAAAATTCTAACTCTTAGACATTTTTAAAATATTTAAGCCGTTCCGTAATAATATTTTTTAAAGTTGAAGGAGATAAATAATATTGGATTCTTTTTAAATTAGCTCCGAATATACCGAACAAAATATGAACTTAAATTATGAAGTAAATTTAAGATAATCTTTGACAGATTAAATATGAATGTTTCAAGCGAAATTTTTTTCGTTTTAAAAGGTACAGATTGCTAATCTTAGTCCATCTTTGCATTAATAGCACATCTAAAAAAATGATTAGTTCGATAGTTAAAATTTATTTAGTCAATTTAGCAAGTACTTTTTTAATTTTCAATTTAAAAATGAATTCATTAGTTAAATTACATTTTATAAAGATATTATATATAATCGCACAAGGAGATGATTTTGTTACAAATTACAATTCCCTATGTTGAGAGTAAGACAAGTGTATTACACTATAATTAAATACTAGAACCTTATACAGAATTTCAAAGATAAGATACCATATAAATCAAGGAATACAAACTATAAGTAATGTAAAAAGAAGATGATATAAAAAGAATGATTCTGCATTTTTTAATGATTTTGAAATGTTCTTATTCACTTCTAATACAGACAGAGATAACACAGTAGGATAGATTTCGACATTATTAGGTATCATCAGTCATACGTAGCTTCGAACCAATTTTACAATTACCGTGAAAGAGTGCTAACCATTCTGTCATTGGCTCCCATGCATGAAATGAAACAATTTTAAATTGCACGGTAATCGTAAGGTCTTTGTTTCTAGGCTTTGTATACGGTTGATGAGACCTAATGAGGTCTAAACCGATCCTATGCTGTATTTCACTGTGTTAGAAATGAATGATAACATCTCAAAAGTATAATTTGTTAGCACTATTATTACCTTTAATACTTCATTTTTATTTACATTTCTTTTACATCATAGGCTCTTTTTATATATGAATGTTATGTTCAGCTTAATTCTAATATGTTGTTTTAGACATTATATAGTGATACAAATTTATTTCTATGATTTGTTTATATAAATATTTAGTGAGATTGTAGTAAAAATATGAACTTCAGGAAAGTAACTTACATTTGCTTTCGAAGTCTTCCGTGTTTCAGCGGCAGTTGGTGCCTGAGTGATAACAATATCTTTGTAGTCGACCTTCCATAGAAGACTTGCAAGTTTCTGCTCGTATAGATAATGCCTGAAATTGATCAAAGGACTTAAATCACATTTAAAACTGAGAACTTGTAAAAATGACAAATATGGAATTTTTGAAAAATAAATAAATCATGTAAATTATTTTACTTATTTTACTTGTAAAAATGACAAATATGGAATTTTTGAAAAATAAATAAATCATGTACATTATTTTATATGTATTTAAAAATCCGACATAATGATCATAAGTTTGAAGATATGTTTGGTATTATAAGACTAATTCAAGTATGCATATTTATTTATCTATAAATATTTTAATGTATTGCTCCAAACATAAATTTTCATTAAGGTGATTTTATTTGTTATATATATTTAAAAAATATTATAACAGACTATTACCGTTCTACAGACTACTTTATAATTGGAAATAATACAATTATTATTACTATATTTATTATAATATTTAATTATTAACTAATATATGTTATTAGTAAAGTGTAATTCAAATAGATGTATATTTAATTGACGACTGTCAACTTGTAAGGCAGAATATCTACTGGTTTCATATTATATGTATTTATAAAAGTTTATAGAATAAGTACCAATAAATATATTGAATATAGACAAACAATAACATTTAATTATATATGTATATAGAATATGTTTCCTCATGATTTTTTGATTATATGATTGGACTAATCATTTAGAATTCAGGGAAGAGAGATGGTTTTCAATAAACATGTTAGAAAATAATTGAATTTTGCTCAGTACTATTACTCATTATATACATATAATACTTAAATATTCATAATATATTATTATAAGCATTAATAAACATTAATTGTGACATATCATTGAAATCTCTGGTAGATAAATATATATCATTACGTTATCGAATAATTAATAAATAAACATGGATACTAAAATCGATGTAGAGATAACATTTGGAGGTATATTTTGTTAATGAATAAACTTAATGTATACAGCCAACACTGCAGTTTATTATATAAAATCGACCGTAAACTATCAGTTGTTTGCTAATTTTAATTTTACTTTGACGACACGTTTTAGCGATAACAGCTACATATTCAATGTTTTATTCAGAAGAATATACTATATAGAGTAATATAAACCCTTCTACACTTTACACAAACCTTTTCTTAAGTCTATTGTTTTTAATGTTTGCTTTGTAAACATTAAAACATGAGTAATGTTGAAATATTAATACCTTGTTGGGAATATGATAGAAAATAGCACACAAAGAAAATATCATATGTAAACTCCATGAACAGCATCCTTATTTTATACTCCTTATTTGAGTTTACTCATTGATAAGACAGACATTTCAGTTTATTAGGAGTGCTAATTAATATTCTGGAACCATAAAATGGTATTTTTTAAAACTTTCTGAATTGATTCTTTTTCGATTACATAAAATTGTTGAGTTATTACAAGCGCTTCAAAATTGTCAGATATTTATATTAAGAATCATTACTACTTATTTAATGCGAGAAATGTTGGCAGATTTTTAATTGTGGTCCAAGGAAAATGTATAAATGTATACAGCTTTTGAGCTTATAATTATGTATTTCATGTTTGACAAATAAAAGTATGTAGGCAATTATTATTGATGATTTCTTTTATCTCTATATAATCTATATAATGGTTTATTTATATAATTAATTTAACAATTGTATTATTTTCTATATAGTGCTATTTTAATAGTTTAAGTCAAGTATTTTCTAGTGTACTTTATAAATTTTAGTCTTGTGTTAACATCCCAAAGACCAGAAGCTTTACAAAAGCTGACATTGCGAGATATGATGAGCTCGCAATGTTGACTTTTAGACTCCGTCTTAAGAAAATCAAGAAACAAAACAAGGTCAAAATAAAATGCAATCTTAACAAGCTCAAGGATCCAAACACAGCAAATAACTTCCACTTCTAGTTATTGACAGCATGAAACAAAAATAGACTCGATGTTTAATACATTTGTCCTTGTTATAATAGAAACAGTTAACGACGCTTTTGGCAAACACCGACCAACAAAAAAGCCCTGTGTCACAGAAGACATCTTCAAGTTGTACATACGACAAATGCAGTAAATTAAATAGGAAAATATATAAAACTGAAGGTGTAAAAAAGTACAATGAAGTCAACCAAACAGTTAAAAAAGTATGCTTAATGCAAAGGAAACGGAAAAACAATGCCTACAGATCAAAGAAAACCTAATACCAGTAAAAATGGCTATATCAACTTATGAAAGCTCAACAAGAATGGAACAAGGACAAAATACCATCATCCAAGATAAAGTAGAGAAATGTTTAACTGTATCGCAGCGCAGCACAGCAAATATTTAATTTTATTATATTCTGCTAGAGGTACCTATATACAACACCAACAAGACTTCTAACCTGTTTTCTTAGATTTCCAGAAGGCATTTAATACAGTCTGACATCAATTCCAACGAGTTGAATTATAAAGCGTCTCTACGACAAGGCAACCAACGCAGTCTACTACAATAATACTATAGAGTAATAGTTCCGAACTAGTGTAGGAGTGCGTTAAGGTTCTGTGTAAGGGAGAACAATTACTTACGCTTCGCCAACGACATTAACGGCCTGGACAAGAACAGTGGCTTGCAAGTCTAGTAAACTACGTATAAGACCTCAACAGCATAAGGCATGCAAAACATAATAGAAAATATCAAATTGTTGACCAATAAGAGCAACGGTATCATTCCTGGTATAAAGGTAAATAAAGAGAAACTTGAAATAGTCCACAGTTTCAAATATCTTGAAACCAAATTATCATGGTACCATATAAAATCTGTATCTGATAAAGATTCCAAACCGGAAAAACTGTCCAGGATAGCCCCCAAACAATATCCACAATTACTATATTGAAAGTCATCTGAAATGACAGCACATTTTATCAGTTCAATTATCAGATTAATGTGTCTCATGGTTATGTCAGTATTTCTGTACTTATGTGAGACCTGGACTCTGACAGCAGATGTTGAACGAAGGATAAAGGTCGTTTAGGTGAGATGCTATAAATGAGACGCGTCCCCTATTGTAAAAACCATTGGGTCATATGAAGAGCTCCTAACTACAGTGCGGACATGTATGGACATATCAGACGATCAGCAGGTATGGCCTGACTGCATCATATTTTTACAACTATTTAACGAAAAAGACGTAGAGACAGACAGGAGAAAGAGATGGGAAGATAACATCAAAGAATTCACTGGTCTAGAGCTGAGCTACACAACAGTTAAAACGGAGAGCCATAAGAAATGGAGGAAGCTGGTCGCAAAGACTTCTATGGCGCTCCTAATGTCGATCAGACTATGAGACACCCCATATTGAAGGTATACAAATCTGATATGTGGGTATATGTTTTGCTGTAAAATGATAATTTTACCTGAAATATATAAGATGTAATATTAATTTCAAAAATAATTTAGTTGTTATAAAAAACGTGTTTTACAAATGTGTACACAAACAATAAATAAACTGATTTATTAAATAAAAATAAGACCATATAGAAATCTTGTCATCAATCATAAATATTACTCCAATTAAATAATTACTACACTGTAACCGTATTTGTATGCATATGCATTGTGCTATGCTATTTAAAATATAGGAATGGTAACAATTTTGGGGTATAAATAAAATAAAATAGTCCAATCCTGTCATATTAACATTTATAACAATGAGATGTGCGAATGGGATTTATGTTGCAAACACTAATTTAAAATGTTACAAAATAAGGAATGTATTGTCAGTATTATACAAAAAGAATTGATTATTATAAACGTCATACTTATAATTTTTAAAACGATCATGAATGTTAATAGAATAATGTTTCAATGTGTAACAACTTAACGAAAACATGTCTCATAAATTTAAGTATTCTGCTAAGATTTTAATGAAAAACGGCTGTATTTATAGAAGTCTGACTCTTATAGCCACAGAGAGATCGATTAGTTTCTTTATAACAAAATAACACGAATAAATAATAATCGTATCATACATGATTTATAAATGGCGTGAACATAAAACATGAAACTGTCTTACTTGAGGCCAAAAGTGCACACCAATATAGCTGCCAGAAGAAAGCTAAGTCCAATTCCAATGATAGGCCAGTCTAAAATTGATATTATTATAAATATTTATTATATTATAGATATACTAAAAACAGGTATAGTGATTAATCGATATCACCGTGAAGCATGTGAAGATATGAAAACATATTCATCAATTTAGTTATATATCTCGTGATACTTATAAAAAAATTGTTGAGAATGATTTCTCTTTTGTTTATTTTGTTTACTGCTAATAGATTAGTTTAATCATTTGACCTTTTCTTATAAAATATCTCATGCAATGATAAAATATTATTATACAACTTATTATAAAACTGAAAAAGATTTTTTTCAAAAAACTAAACAAATACAATTATAAATAAAAAAGTATTAGGTACCTTTTATTCAAAAAATGTCATTCAATAATCTAATTACTTGTATGTATTATATATAACAAAATTATTAGTCTGTTATGTTTATAAAATTAAATCTAAGTATTATTCTTATTCTTAGGACTTCATTATTTGTTATTATTTTTAATAGTAATATTTGACAACTATGTTGTGCTTTTATAAATTTCAAAATTGACGGTTTTCTATTTTTTTGTATACACGTGTATACACATAATTTGAAGACCATAACCAGAAGTGTTAAATCACAATAAGTTGTCAATTATTACTATAAAAAGATTCACAAATAATAAAGCTTTAATAATAAAAATTATTATATTTAATTTAATAAACATAGAATACTGATCGTTTTGGGTATACGAGTAATATGATTTACATACCATTAATGTGCGCTTTTTTTACTTTAAATATTTTAGGAAAATTGATACAATACATTACATTATGTACATTACTTTATGAAATTACATTTTACGAAAATTAATATAAAACATTACATAATAATATTCAGATAAATCCAACTATTTTGGCTGCAGATCTCAGTATGGGCTACGTCTCGTATCGTCTAAAATCGATATACTCACTCAGTTTAATTCGACATTTCTCTTTGGCAAAACCACAAATTGGTTCACTGAGCGGAGGTTTACCCTTAATCCAATCGATATTTTTATCAGGAAATTCAACGTATTTCTGAAAGGAAGCAAAAATAAATATATCAGAAAGTATGTATAAAGCACCTATTTTATTCTAAAAAACGGACACTATGCGCTTATCCACCAAAAAATGAATTTATTTCTATTTATAAAATCTGTTCATTTAATTTATGATATTTTAATTCATAGTTCAGTAAGCTTAACCTTAACAAAATAATTAATATTTTGTCATTGATGTGTTTTAAACATAAAAATGTATAGTTTGTAGTGTTAATCTTCATAATAATAATAAATTATACTTAAAATATGAAACAAAAATCAAAGAAAGTTAAAAAATACTGCAAAATAATTTTGTTGTCCTTTCCTCGAGACTGTCGTACACTTAAAGTGAGGGGGGTGAGTAGCTCAGTTGCTAGAGCGTTGGTGTCGAATTATGTGTCGAAGGTCCTGGGTTCAAATCCCACCCAGGGCAACTTACTCACCCCTGGCTAGCAGCTGTGCTAGTCG
>JAYRBW010067741.1:0-27875 GCA_036023295.1 Invenusta paracnida | reverse complement strand
TAATAACTTAATATCACTCAATTATGAAAAAAGCACATAAAAAACAAAATATTTATATTTAAAAAGTTATCATTTGGTTATATTTTGCAAATGATAAACACAATTTATTATGCCTGAAATTTTATGATCTCTAATTTCAGTAAATACATTCAATCCACTTCAATTGTTTTCATTAAAAGAAAATTACATATATTTTACATTGCATTATATGATAATTAAGTAATTATATCAGGTTTTTAGGGATTTACCAATATTCTACACATAGCTAGGTATAAGGTGAGATATATTTCTCATTCTTATATATATTTATTTGATACATTATTGAGGAAATTATTTCATTTTCATGAATTAAGTTCAAGTATGTATGTACAATAATTTCAGTGATAAGTTAATTAATTTAAACTTAATTCTTTGAATTACATCTTAAAAGCTTTTAACATTTTAGCGTAACAATTCTCTTGAAAGTCAATATAATTATACTTCTGACAGTTCTGCAAAGGAAGTTATGACTTATAATTGTTTTGTGTCTGCATTATTAAAGGGCTTTTGTTAGTAATTCAGTGAAACCTCTAACGGAAAATCCAGATACACTAATACACATCATTTTGATACAAACTAAAAAATCTATGCATTAAAAATTAATTTATATTAATTCAATAATAATATTAATTTATACTTTTTATAAGTACCTATTAATTAAGTATGTGTATTGAATAATGGTATTTAATTATACTTATAAAAGGTATATAAATTTGTGATATTTTA
This sequence comes from Invenusta paracnida, assembly GCA_036023295.1. Taxonomy (NCBI): domain Eukaryota; kingdom Metazoa; phylum Platyhelminthes; order Proseriata; family Coelogynoporidae; genus Invenusta; species Invenusta paracnida. Next base: position 27,110 of record JAYRBW010067741.1, on the reverse strand, counting down.
GAAAATAATTAATTTATGAATTTTTAATTTAATTTAACTTAACTTAACTTAACTTATAAATGGTATTTACCTAGATTTATATATACACAAACTACATACATAAAATAAATAAATAAATAAAATAGAATTTTATATGTGAGTTAGTCTTAATATGTATATAGACTGTGACCTCCTAACCTCTCCATCCACTAAACCCAGTCCAATTCCTCCGAGATCTTCCTTAGTCAACGTCACCACGTAAACATCCTCGGTTGCACACTCCTCAAACTGTCTATCAGAAAACATACCTCCCTCTGCCTCCTCTCCCGACATCGCGTATATGTCGCTTCTCTCCAAAAAAAAGGAATACTTCCCTCCCTCATCCCCCAGGTCTAGAATACTTGATTCCACATCTTCAACATCTCCACCACTGTAAAGGATGTCCGCTCCACCAATATCCAAAGCATCTGTCAGAGTCACCTGACTGTCTCTATCAATATCATTTCCTTCGTTATCTTGTGAAGACGAGGATGTTAACCGGGATCGTGAGCTCTTACAGTAGTCCTTCCTTGTATTTGAAGCCACCCTTCTTGCCAACATCGGCGGATCCGAATGCAGACTAAAATTGGACAAGCTGGTCGTCATCTCTCCTTGCTGACTCTGGCTGCCCATTGACTTGGCGTATCCATAGCAACCTCCTACACCCCGACGATACCAGTGCCGATTTTTTGGAGTGGCTTGACGTTCATCTCCTCTCGACGTCATTTGACGAGAGTTCGTGGTTGACGAAGAGCCGTAGGCGCTATCTCCCAAGAGTTTACTGGTCTCTGTGGCGAAGGGGGCTTCTGTGTTGCCTTGACAACGCATTTGTTGCTGGTGCTGGTGTTCACGTGAGTATTGGGCGCCGGTAAAAGGTCGTGATACTGCTCTATGTGTTCGAATAGGAGCTTGAGGATAGTTGCCTAAAGAAGTTCCGGTGAAGGATTTATCTCCACCAAGAGATTCTCCAAGATATTCTTGAACAAGATTGTTCCACTGCCTCGGAATACCATGCTCTGAATAACCAATAAAGAAATTGTATAGAATGACTACTTGATTGAATAAATAGTACTTTTTGGTTTAATGTTGAGAAAAACTGACAGAAAAGAAGATAGCTTACGTTTGCAAAAAATATATAAAACTTAGGTCTTACACGTTAATTGTAAAAATGAAATGTAGTTTAAAAATACTTAAATTTAGTTTAAACTTGTTAAGTATAGATATATAAAAATATATAAATAAAAAGGAAAAGAATTTAAAAGGTCGCGTTTACACGCTTAGCCAATATATAATATTATAAACATTAAATTATCCATCAGTGTTCATATCTATTAAATAATTATTAATAGAATAACCCCCTGCAATATTACCCTTGAGATCGCCATCGAGTCTATTCAAAGCGCGTATAAACTTTTCTTGCCTCACTTCAAATAATATATTGATTGGTTTCGAAGCAAATAACTGAAAAACTTTGTCATCATGAAAAAATTGTTGCAAATGATCCTCAAGAGCACAAATTGCTGAAAATTAAGTGAAACATTTAAATGAATTACTGTACTAATTATAAAGTTATAATAGCATTTCAAGAAACTATAAATTAGCCAGATCTTATAATTTTTAATAATTTTATTAATTGGCGCACTTTTCTTATATATTATCAATAGTTCCTTGTTATAATTTGCTAATTTTGGTGAATATAATACAGAAAGTATATTAAAAATTAAAAATATTTGAAACACTAAAAGAATATGTTTTATTTTTTCAATATTCACAAATTTATCTGAGATTTAATCACTTTACGATCCACATTCATATATTATACAGGCTGCCAACTTACGATCATATGTGGCCTCAATTTCGTCATCTTCTGTTGGCATCCAGTTGATCAAATGGGACCCCCGACCATTATCGTAGTACTCGAGAATTCGTTTCATAACACTCTCCGGTAGGCGATTAAACATTTTTCGAAGAGATGTCCACGACATCTTAATACAGGACAAAGCATGGCACGAATTGTAGGAAGTTATATTACATCTATATAGGATTTAAAACTAATATATTATAAAGTCTGACAAACTGGCATCGAGTGTGTCAATGATGTTATCATATATGTTATATTCTTGAATTTGTATATACAATTATAAGCATGTTTATGTAAAAAATACTTTCTATCAACTAGAAGTCTGTGTAATTGCGACATATGAATTTTAATTATTTAATATAAAGAGCTATGGAAATATTTGTACAATATAGGTATGATGACTTAGCCAGGATAAAGGATAAATTAATAAGCTTTACCTGTAACAGTTGACTTCTGGGAACAGCCAAAAGGTCAGCAACATCCGAAACAAGACTAAGAGGATCACCGGGAAGATTCTCTAGGCCCCAGGATCGAAGCCATTCCTCCAATAAATCAAGATTGGCACGTAAATGGACCCCTCTACTCCAGCAAAGATAGGAGATATCTAAAGATGCCAAGAAAGTTAATAGGATCATATCCCTTTTAGTAAACTAATAATTCTATCGACTAAATATTTAATACATTAAATACATAATATTTTGCGCATAAGTAATATAGTATATATTTTGAGTTGCACAGGCATTTGTAGTGAATTATTATTAACAAAATATTTTTTTAAATATTATAGGTGTGTACAAGAATGAGCTTTTAATAATTTTATTAAATCGAATGTCCTACTTTAAGAAAAAAAGTTGATTTTTAATTTATACCAATGACAATTTTAATAATTTAACAAATACTCTATTGGAGAATGTATTGATAACAAGAAATTGTTCCGACTTTCGGTCCCTCTTATTTAGCAATTTCATATGGAAAACAAATTATTTACATCCTTAGTTTTGACAATAAGTTTAATATATTCAAATTAAATCCATATTATATGTATATTCATTATAAATTTAATTAATAACAAATTATATTATATTATCTTAAAAACTAAAAATTTAATATAATAGTTAATAGCGAAGATGAAGCAAAAGTTATGGCTATTTGTTTATATATATTTCTAAACAAAACAAAACCACACTTATAAAACTATCTTTATGAGAAAGTTTAAAACATACGAATTTTAAAATAAAGTACTGAATACTTTTATTTGTCCTGAGATCATATTCAACTAAAAATTTTGTAGATCACTGTGTACTGATTTTTTATATTATGAATGTATGTCTAAATTTTATTTTTATAGTAATCCCAATTTATTCTATGTTGAGAATTGACACAGACTACCATTATGCTTATTTATTCTGTTATCCATACTGTTAAATTCTATAAAAAGTGTATAGTTCATTTTTTAATTCCTACAATGTGTAAATATTCGAATAAAAGTCAAATAATTTTAAAGAGAAAAGTGATAATCAGATAAATTTTGTCGTAAATTGTATTATGTTGGGAACGCCCAGACTTTACAGATACACTGACTAAAAATAAATTAGTCGTTTACACTGGCATATTTTCATAAAGCTTGATGTGCATATATAGTATAATATATACATATGCAGTCTTATTTAATAAAATTGCAATAATATACACCGTGGACACGATATACACATTATATATACTATGATATCGATTATGCCACTAAACGAAATAATAATTCTCATTTCTCAACATTAATTGAAATCAATAGGCTTGATACCTATATTTATGCACACTTCCTAGACTATATTCTATTGCATGTTAAAACTAATATACCACATAATACTTAAGTGAAAATAATTTAGCACAACTAGCCTATTTAAGCCTAGACTCTATGATACCACAACATTCCAAAGTTCTTACCTATATATACATTCCAAATATATATACCCATTCCTAAATGACACCTGATATTACAAAAACTATAAAATGGACAGTTACTTTTAGCTACTGGTTGCTGGTTACTTCATGCTTACTTCTCAAATTATACATACAAATATAATATATCAATATGTATATACACATACCTACACATACATATATATATGAGAATATATTATGGTGTAAATATTTGGGAAATAGTTCAGCTATCAGATATTGAAATTCGACGAATCAGTAGGATATTTAAATACCATTTTTATATATAACTGTACAAATTACGTAAATATAATTATTTTATGATAAAAATAGTCAAGTATTAAATAAAGTTAGAGTTCGTAAACTGCAAATAATTTGAAATTAATAAGTGTATATTTCCTTTTGTTAATACAAAAACTGTAGAGCCTTCGTAAAACTGTACCTTCGTAACTTTATAAAAAGATGCACGAAAAGACACATCAGTCGATTCGATAGGAAGTACATGCCGATAATATTCACCTCTACAAGATTTATATTGAAGTTATATCTGATCGATAATTTACGTGGATAACAATTATGCTTCGTTAAAATAGCTCTCGAATGTAGTTGAAAAAGTTACCCACTTTACGTAACAGTCAATTCCGTCAGCTTCTGTAACAACACTAATCCGTGTTGTCGACTAGTTTATGTCGTCTCCAACTATCACAACAAACCTGTAATGACCTCACGCGCGCATGCTTGTGAGATGAGAGCCAATAAGCGCAAGACAAGTGTTCTCCGCAGTGTCTCGGCCCCCTCGACATCCAGCTCATGTAGAGGTCTAATCATCCCACCCAGGTATTCCAGCAGGTGCTGCACACCAATCTGCCCCGGAATAAAGCAACCATTTCCTCCGGAGAAAGAATTGTCCTGGATCAATGCCAAGCTGTAACCAAGCCAGTTCTGGTTAGAGGAGAATCAAACATGTAAATATTTTATCCGTCTTAATAGAGTTTGGTTCCTATTATAAGTAACTCTCTATATTTGTACGTCATACCTACGGAGAATGTATGCTTGTTGTATACACTCTTTGAAAATTGTCTCAAAGGAAGTAATTAAAATGTTATATTGTTTTGCTTAAATAAAAAATGTTATTGTATTAATGTGCAGTTATCTTATATCGTGTATTCCATGCAATTTTTATATTTATTTTCAATTAATCAATAATATTCAAATCGGAAACATTCAAAAATATATATATATAAATAAAATAATTAAAATAAAAGGAATCAATTGAATTGAATTGAATTGATTTAGAGATAAATGTAATGAAAATGCACTATATATATGAAACTCTTTCTATTTTAAAAGTTTTCAGTGTTATATGTAATATAATGAATTTGAAAATAAATAATAATATAGAAAATATCAACTTCTAGGAAGAAAAATGTTTCCTGTTTCAGGTGTAGTACTTAAATGATATTAATGAACTATTGTGGTCAAAGAATAATTTATTCTCACTTATAAATATAGTTGTATAATGGATAAAGTTGAATCATAATATATACTAGGAAGCTTCCACATTACTGATGAAAAAATTGCACAGTTGTATTCAGGGAAATATATAAACGAATATTAGTATTACCTATGTACTTAATTTTTATTTGTGTTTAATAAATAGAGAATCAATTAATGTAAGAAAAACATAGATGTAAGAATATTTCCAATACTGTTATAAGATATTTACTCTATATTTAAAGAAGTAGCATGACTAACAATACATTTATTAAAAAATAATTTAGAGATAAAGCATGTAGAGATAATTCTCTTGCTCATATTTCGTAATAATTACAGTAGTTATTATTATTATTAAGTGAGGATATATAAATACAAATGCAGCAGAGTATATTATACAAGGAGGCATCGTCTGCAAAAGTCATCATATGTTAGATTTTCAATGGCCAGGAATGAATTGAGACCAACGGATTAAATATCAGTGAGGAAGGTTTCCCTTATCTAGTGATCCGACAAGTATGCCCGCAGCGACAAAGTTCCGTTGATGGTATGGAGAGTGTCAGGGCCAGAGGAGTGTCCATGGATTCACGAGCAATATGTTTGAGTCGCTATTGACGAAGAATGGTAAAACGTGTAAGTGCAAGTGTAATGTGGCTCGAGTGATACTAAAATGTAGAGATCGATATGGTGCTCCATTTCGTTTTGCCTTTCGCGCCGATGACTGCCTTCCAGGCAAAACTAAAAAGGCACTTGTGCAGAAAAGTGTCAAGATCAAAAACAATTACTCCAAATTATCAGAATAGGGAATACTTTAAGCTGTTATAGTAGTCCCTGTATCAGAAAATATTTGTTCGCCGAATTTCGTCGCTCGATGAGAGAATGATTAGAAGAGGGTTTGTGAAGCCGATGTGGAGAATATCTCATTTCTTAGCAATAACTATTAATCCAATCTGACTAGCTTCAAGTAATAGCCTGCCATAACAGTTATGTAAAGACTATATATTGAATATTTGGTAAAATATTACACTTGATTCCTATTGGAAATTTTTCAGATCGATTCTCCTTGATCCTAGTCGCCAAATGTATTTTGGTTTCACCAATGTAAAACATGTTAGTATCTCATGTTCATATCACATAAATAAAATTATTTGTAAACAATATTAGACTTCGATTTTAAAGAAATAGTTTTTTTGTAAAAGTTCATGTGATATGGCATGTTTTACGTTGGTAAAATCAAAAGACTTCTGGTGACTATCATCAAGGAGTATCGGCAGAAAAATCTCCAACAGGAATTCATTTAATGAAGTGTATAATACTTGTAGCCATATTTTCTCTATGATTCTTTTAAAATAATTGGTGTAGGCTTATCAGACTTCGATATTATTATTAAGGAAGCCATTTTAACTAACTCTCAATCCTCCTTTCAATAGAATTCTTTCTTATAACAGTGTCTACTTTTTTCTTAACGTGTTTTAATTTTCATAATTTCTCTCTCTTTATCATCTTTCTCCTTATGTATTTAATATTTTGTAATAAGTGTCATTTTATTTTATTTTGAATACTAAATGTATTCAATTTTGGTTTTCTTATTCAATCTATTAATGTAATGTAATACTATTATGTGTAATATTACCCGCCAATTATATATTTATTATTGTACCTGAAGAGGAGACAATATTGTCTCGAAACGTGGTAAATAAAAATGTATTTGAATTTATTGGTGATTATAAACAAGATTATAAATAATTGTATTTCTGCGATATTGTCCAAAATCTTCATCAGATGATTAAATTACTAGCATTTGCTATAAATTGTGCAATCTGCCGGATTAAGTTAGATAGTCGCTTATATTTATATTATATATTTATTTATTAAATACCTCATATATGAAATACAATAAGTAATGAGTTGTTTTTATTATAATCTAATACGTTGTCTAATATAAAGGTAAAAGTTAGATAGAAAATTAGAATTACATTGTCCGCGTATCAATCATTAATCAAACTTTTGACAAAAATAATATACGTTCTTCTAACCTTTTCGACCAATTGGGTAGCAGACGACAGGAGTTGTAGTGTGAGCCTTTCGAATAAGATCGCCCATTGGCGCATCTGCTCCTGGCCCGGAGTCGCCCGTGAATGTTCTAAGACCTGCTGGTGACTGTAGTTACTCATCTCGAAGACGAATCCAGCAGAAATGAGAATTTCATCGTAGAGACCGGTTATAGAATTGACTTCGGCTCTCTGTAATAAAATGTTTCGCAAGGCCCCAGTCATCAAAGGAGCCTTTTTTAAAGATTATTTGTAAAATATTGTTATAAAACACATAGACACCTGTCAAAAGTTTATCATTTTTTCGAATATTAAAATAAAACCACTAAATATCTTCGAAATCTAAACTAATTATGATTAAATGATGTGCCCTTATAAATGTAATAGTGCTGTAAAAATTTGCTTTCTAAAATTGTTCTGTATAGAAAACAGAATGCCATATAAAGTGAAATGATTTTATAATATTATTGCCTTATTCCTCATTATAGTTAATATGAAAGATAACTATATACTATATTCAACGTTATTTGCTTGATGCGATATTAAATTTTGCGTGAAAATGCACCTTGTTTATTACGATACATTTATATTACATATTTCTCTCCAACATACTATTTATCCCAACTTTTCGTCTGTCATTGTATTTTTAAATAAGTTACATAGGCTAATGGTAAACTAGATATCTCAATCAATTAAAAAATTAATGCAAACAATTACTGTCATCATTATCTCATTTCCTCTTTTTATTGGCAAACAAATACCAATAATATTTTAATCTAAATGATTATTTTGGTAATTTATTTCATTAAAATTATACCATATTAATTTATTAGACTCATCCATGTTTGAATGAAGGAGCATCGCATAATTATTGAATTTGCCTTTTTTGTATAGCATATTAAATTTAATTTTACATAATATTCTTCATATAATGTGATAAAATCTGATGATGCCCTTAACTAGATAATAACATTAAACTTAAAATATTGACGATTTAAAAAATCTGCAGGCAATAATCGACCACATCCTTAACCCTATCACGCCGCATAAACATCGTTTTTCTGGCCATTTCAACATTTGATTCCCCAAACGCATTCCTTTGAGAGCGTTTGGGCGTAAATTAATTCCTTTAAGAGCATAACTTCCTCATCCCATTTACGTCCATCTTAATAAACGCTTCTTTACGAGTATTTTTTTTCTGGAAAACGTTTCCTATTATTACCACTTTGTTTTATCATTCTATTATATAATTGTTTACTCTATGTAAATTTTTATATTATTTTTGTATTCTACTACTCTTTCTGATTCCGATTAAAATTTAAAATAAACACCTATTATTATTTATCATTATTATAGACTGGTTTACTTTTCTAAAGTAAATTAATAAAGCAAGACAAATTCATTTAAAAATATATTAAACTGTTTTTTATATAGTGCGAGGAAAACGGGATTTGTTTAAAATATATTATAGTATAATAATATTAACTATAATAATTATATCTTGGTAAAGTGAAACCTACCGCTATATAATAATTATATAGTATATATTATATATTATATTTCGTTGTTCGCATGTATAAGATTTACAAGTTACAACATTTTGTTATATAATTATGCTCTTAAACATTTTATATTTAACTACTTATAAGAATAATTACATACATAAATGTATTAAACGCAATACCAGCTAAACCCCCTAGTAAGTAGTCTTGATTTGAACGCTGGACCACTGGATTGCAAGCCTCACGTTCTAACCATTTGACCATCGCCCCTTAAAAGTTTAGACTGGTAAAGCTTTCAAATCAAGACTACTTACTACTGGGTTTAGCTGGTATTGCGTCGAACACATTCATGTATGTAATTATTATTATAATTTATCCAGCTCTGAGACCACTTCTAACTCATACTTATAAGCAATAAAATACTTTTTCTCTAGCGCAAATTTCGAAACATAATTAAATAAATGTTAATGCAACACACACCTATTATATCTTACTCACACAGCTAATATGAGCATAAATATGTATATATATTATGCAAATATAAAAATATAGAATAAATAATAAATAGTATACAATATATATACAATTGGTAACAATAAAGAAAATTAATAATCTGCCCAGTTGTTAGAGAAAGCAGTATTTTCACATGTATTGAATATTATATAAAAGTAATTTATAGTATTTACCTGGCAAAGCGATGTAACTAGTTCAGACGCTATCTGTGTTACTTCCTGCTTTTCTTGTAGATTGTGTTTGCATTTTTCGCAGAGCAAAATGAAGAGAGTTGCTCCAACTGAGCATTCAAGGCGTGCCTCTTTACATTCGTTGAACAGCTAAAAGATGGTACAGTAACAAAGTTGAAGAATAATCTCTCCAAAATGTAGCATAATTGAAAGAATAGAAATATATTAAATAAACCAAAACAATTGTGTGTTTATCAATGCAAATTATTTGACAATTATTCTATAGCATTGCATAAATATAACTTTAAAAATTATTATCTTCCGTGTTATTTGCATACTGCACCACGTGAATAAAACATCAAATTATTTTGTTTCAGTCGTTAGACTTTTAAATTCGTTTCCATTGAAGAAGTGTTTTTGTAATATTTTTAAATCACTAATATAGCAATCGCTAGGTGAATAAAATTCTGTATATTTGTGCAACATGGTCCACAGATAACAAGCGACCCCTTTTCCACGGGATCCGATTATTGAATTATTTAGGAGTCACGCAATCGCAATTTATTACGTTACAAACATCTAATTTAAGCATATTATGTTGGTGAATAGCGCGTACATGATTTGGAATTTATTACAGCTATTTACTTATTCCATTATATTATAATGTATCATACTTAATAATATAGTTGCTTTAATAATTTAAATTTTCTATAATTGTTCACTTAACTTACGCCATGGTAAATAAAACCATTATTACCTGCGGACCATGCAGTGTCACACCCTTCATACACTTCAATTGAAACAGTTTTAAATACCTTGCCTCTTAAATACTACATTTTTTATTGTAAACTAAACCTTGAAAAATCTATCGCCATCACAACATTCTCGGTTGCTATATACCATTGTAATGTTACCAAACGCGGTCTGTATCGGAGATGTAATAAACTAATATCTAAAATTAGTAAAATTTAAAATAATTTAAATATTTGATATCAAAGTTTGTATATATTCAAATATAAATTCTTAATTTTAATGCATGAAGCTAAAACTAGTCACTAGTACACTAAATTGCTTATATATTATAGTTTGTTTTTATATTATTTATATATATTTTGGAAGGTTTTTTGTATATATTTTTGAAATTATTTGAAAAACTGATTATCCAATTAACAGAACTGTCATCCTATAATACCCCAGTAAGAAAATACAAAGGTAAAATGAACATATTAATTATTATATCGTGAATATATCGACTAAATTACTAAATTTTAAATTAATGTGCGACTAAAAAAGAGACAAATATATTAAGCGTTTTGTGATCTAATATTTATCATAAAAGTGTATTCTGTGGTATAGAAGTATTTTATATTATAATTAAATTAACTATTAAAATATAGCATATAACTAATAAATTATAATTCTATTCACTTCATCAACCTCGAAACCGCTTCCTTACTTCTCTATGATAATATATTTGTTCATTATTCGGATCATCAAATTTTCCTTTAAATTATTTTTTAAACAGATAAATCAAAAACATGTAACGCAACAATAGAATTAACTTATTACCTTCTTGAAGAAATGTTTCAGTTTCAATGAATTATCTTGTTAAATGTTGTCAAATTCACTTGAAGTCATAAATTAAGTTCATGTTACCGATGAAATTGGAATAAATCGTCGTAAAATTAATTTGTTTTGAACCTTTTTGTAATGATATCCATTTATTAATTTCCAAATATATAAAGTATTAAAAACACATTTAGCTCCTTATTTGATTGGTATTCTGAAATTCGTTCACACAACTATACTTAAAGGAAAGAAATTATTTATTCCTTTAAAAATTTACTTATTACAGTTGTACGTTTCTCCTTATAATAGTTAAATACAAAATTTAAAACTTGAGCAAAATATTTTGAGAAATTTAGAATTTTTATATAAAATTTCAGTATATATCTTATTAAAATATTAATAATAGACTAAAAAATAATTAAAACTTCATTTTTATAAATACACATATTTCCTATTTTATTCAACTTACTACCATACGAGTATATATAATTTAAACATTGAATGGTCTCCAGATCATGTAATAAAATCAATTGTCGAACAGACCTGATTAATCAGCATGAACTGGTCCCTCACTCTAGGTACCGACTGTGAGAAAGCTTCAGTGATAGAGGAACTGGAGGTGTCTGTCCGTGGTGACGAAGGAATACTTATTGCAAATTCAGAGACAAAACCAAGTCGACTTGATGCACGGGAATAGCTTGGTTGATCGTGTTGCCTCTGTCGACGAACACTGCATAGACTGACACTTCGGGAGAAATGACTAAGAGCCGGGAGAATTAAATTCAAATCAGAGACCTGAGAGGTATCCTTGAAAAGGAAAATGTACTCCACTCCGATACAGATTATATCACCGGGAGTGAGTGGTCGTGCGCTACATACTGGAATGTCGTTCACTGTGATCATCCCCTGATTATTGGCAGGATCAAGGATCATAACAAATGAGTGTTCAATGCTGGAAGAGGTGTCACTGACTTTTCTCTGCGGTGGATGGGTTCTGTGTTCGCAACGAATGGTACACACCTCAGCAGGCATTCCATCTACATTCAGGGTGATATCGCATAGTGAGATACCTTCATTATCTCCTCTTCCTCCCATGACATTGGTATCGTAGAGCTCGTTTATAAGATTGTCTCTCTGATTACAACCCTTGAGCAGGAGTAAATATGGTCCGAGAGGGAGAGATGTTCGAGCTGGCTTTGTTATAATGCCAATTCCCGCTGGAAAATCAGTCTGCGACTCGTGGCTCACTAGCTCCTGCCTTTCACTGTTGTTTTTTGGGTTGACAGTGACGTTCGAGTTATAACCTTCACGGGGAGTGGACTCAGCACTGCTGCTTGCCTGTTCCAACACTCCCGTCTCTTCTTCCCCAATAAGTGGATAAACATGAGGCCACGGTAACTTGGTCCGCGCAAACCTACGAGCATTGCAGTTGATCTCTCTAGTCTCGGGGTCCGAAGTGTAGGTCATTCGAACAGTCTGTGAGGCAGGACGAAGTCGGATCTCAAATCGTCTTGTGTGACCCTCTGCTGGACGCCATAACGCTTGCACCTGCGAAATAATCTCCTCCGGCTGCAGAACACGCGAGTAGATCTCCGTGAATAAACCGGCCACTGTCGAGCGACCCAAACTTCGGAACTTCTGCTGAGAATCGTGGCTTTCGTTTTCCGGGATGGTGTACTGACCGATTATATCGCATACAACGTAGCGGTGACACTTCTTCCGAGAAAGTCCATAGCGCTCTAGGACCTCACCGAGAATCCCAGAAACTGTAGATCTTAAAGAGACTAGAATGCTCTTGTATGAAGTTCCCTCTTGAAGTTGTTCGCCAAAGATCTTCAATACGCCTGGATTCGCAGAGTCATATGACAAATCAGATTCTTGGTGTTGCTGCTTTGCATTGTGACTGTTCTGCCGCGAATTTTTATTCCAAAACGATTTAATAGTCTCATTTCCAGTCAATGTATTGGGTCTATCGCTACTTTTTGAACGTTTTTTAACCCGTTTTGCACCATTTTTTCGCGTTATAGCATCCTTTGCCGTTTTGCTGGATTCCATAAGTTTAATTTAAAACATGTAATTGTTAGTCTTTATCACATATTTACATTTTTTAAATTTCTCCAGCAACAATATTCAATCCAATAGAAATGACCACCTTAATTATGTGTATTCTTTATTTTTAAAGGAAACTGATTATACCTCCGTTATATTTTCTACGTCAATAATGATCAGAGATGTCAATCTGCTCAGCAATTGGTTGAATGGATTAGTTGAGTTAGACTTGAACTGTAAGTGTTAATACGTTCTTACCTGAATCATTAAAGTAGTTGACAAAGTGTCTTTCTATACACATCTTAAGTTGTTCCAATAATTTATGAAGTGGAAAATTGGTTTGGCTTCATTGTAACACTAATTTAATTACATAAATTTTCGCTTAACTAACCAAATTAAACATCATTAATAAATCCAATGACATCGAATTTTTTCCAGTCTTGTTACAACTTAATCTGTCAGTAAGCTTTATTATGTGCTATTAATATATCTATGTAATATTAAACCGAAAAAATATTCCTAAAAATTAATAACCCTATGTTGATCTTAGTAAATGGTTTATTTTTTTATTGTAATCATCTACACTGTTATTATATTTTACCAAAATACAATATTGCAATTTTTTTGGGAAAATTTTAGTTTTAAAAAAATTGTGAAACCATTTTATAAGATGTATTAAATTAAATCTATTTTTTTAAATCAAACATTTTATTAAATATATCTATTCAGTATGTATAATAAATCATCAAATCAATACTGATTGAGTAAACTAATTGAGTTATGATGAAATTTAATTTATCTATACCATTTTTATTACGAAGTTCTAGTCTTTTTTATTATAGTTTTTTTTCAATCCTTTTTTTAATAGTTTCAAAAAATATAAATGTAAATTGTTGACTATGACTAGGCTCAATTTACATTACGTTTAAAGCCCTGTTTTTTCTTATTCTATTTCTTATTAATTTTTATTTGTTTGTCCCAATTAAGTGAGATATATACATATATGTAGAATTTACTATATGCTGCTACAAAATTTCAGATTAGCGAAGAAAATGATCAATTATTCCGCAACTCTTCCCTCCACGCGCCATTTTATTTTTCAACAGGTCGTGTCAAACATTTTCTCACACTTTAGGACACCCTTAGTGGGAGGCATGCTCAATCCTATGTGGCAATCAAATTTAGAAATTATGGTAATCGAAAGGACCCCAACGGTTCACCATGATCAGTGTTTACTGCTCCGTCAGTTTCAGTGAATTTGTATCCTCGGATCCTGGATAAAACAGCAGAAGTATAGAATGCGAAGCAAAAATTACACCATGCTAGTAAGTATAACTGTAATAAGTAGTATAGGTACCTACAATTTACACAAGTTAGTGCAAGAACAGTGCAGCTGGTGGGCTGACCCGACTACATTGAGTACGGTTATTGAAAGAAATTACCTGGTTGAGTGTTACAAGCAAACAAAAGTGTAGAAAACTAATCAAATTTGAGAGCCTGGCCACTTGAACAGAAAACAATTAAAATAATTAGATAGTCTATTAGGCGTGCATCAAGGTAATGAGCAACCAGAAATGAATGCGAGAAATGACAGAAGAAGAATAGTATGAGCCATTCTTCTAATATTTTCAGTATATATTTATCTAATTAAGCTAGTAAACTTAATTTCACTGAAATAATTAAAATACCTGAAAATATAATTAAATAATATTTATATACTGTATAACTATTAACAAATAATTATGATGTATTTATCCACAATTTTTAAAAAGGATTAGTTAACGGTAAACATTAATCTGAGACTTACACTAATAAAAAAGAAGATTCTTAAATGTCATTTTAATTTTACTTTTTAAAAATATACTTTAAACACGATATGGTTGTTTCAATTTTAGAGTAGTATACGTTTGCTTTAAATTATAAATACACACATATATGTATGTATAATATCGGAAAACAGAAAAAATTAAATCTCTAGTTAAATGTTACGGCTTATCTAGGACAATAGAATAATTAGTTTTCACTCATGTACTCGTATTTCACATTCAGTTCATTTTAAATATCCGTCAATCAATAAATTTATTATTTCTGTAAATTTTTCGTAATTTATTAAAATAGTAAGATATTAAATATTTTAGTCATTCTATTGTAATTTAATTCAAAATACTCCCAAAAAGTTCGAATTTTATAGCAAAGTTTATACTTTCTACTCATTTGAAGATCAATATGGATTAATTAAATATTATTATTATCATTATTTTTAGACAAATTTTTAACATTGAAATAATTAATAGTACCAATATAATATCTTTTTGTGTCAAAAATATATTATATCACAATTATGCACAAATCTGTTCGATGAAACTTTTTACTTTTATTATTAACTCCTAAATTATTACTTTAATACACGTCTGGAGTTCCTTTTAAAATATTTTCGGGGGCTGGAGGTCCTATAGTGAGTAAATTAAGGGTATATTTAAGATAGTCTTACAAAATATTTGGAGGGTACCAGATCTCCCCAAACTCCGCAGTATCTCCATACAAAGTTTACTAAATCTTTCAAGTGGAAAAGAAATAAACTGCATACAAAATAGATGGAGAAAACAATTCAGAAATATATCACAACTATTGCTTTATGTGGAAGACTATTTAATAAATGAGTCTACTATAACAAATATACTAACGAAACAAATCAGATTACATTTCAAAAGGAGAACTGACCGAACGTTTTATAAGACTAATTTAATTTTTGCTAAAAATTTATCGTGGTTAATGTTTTAAAATTTAGAATTAACTTATTTTATTTATAATTATTTCATAATCTTTGAAATTTAATATTATAAAGACTCCAGTGGCTCTTAGAAACATCTAAACTAAAATTGTTTTGGAATAAACACTAAAAATGTCTAACTTTAGACGCAAAACGGCAGCACATTAGCTGCTTATTAGAGCTAGTTTAGGAACTCACTATTATTATCAATAATTGAACTTATTGCTTGTATATAGTAAGACAAATGTTATCAGTCATTTTTTAATTCAGTAATTGTATAAATATCGTAGCAAAATATTTAAATATTTAGTCATATTTAAGAATTATCTTAATGCACCCAAAAATATATAAACTAAACTATTAAACTATTAATAGTGTTATTCCTTACAATAATTTTAGAACGATCTGTAAACATTTTTCAAAATTTCTTTATCGGAACTTTAGTATTCTAATTTAGCATTCTACCTGATTCAAACTATTTCGCTTTATTTAGTTAACATTAAGAATATATATTGTATTTGAAAATGACATGTTAATAATAATCTATTTCGTAAAATGAGGCAAATATAATCATCATATTATATATTTAATGTACATTCTACTGAGAATTTAAAATCCCATTAAATAGTAATCACATAATTTGTTAGATTGTTTCAGGGTTAAATAATTAATTAATCTGTGATAAAAAAAATAATAATTCCGGTCTAGTTTCTTAAAAGCCAGTTTACTTCAACTGGCTTTTGAGAAACTGGCCCATATTTTAATCACTTTAATTTTTTCAATGGTATTGTATATACATACGCTCAATTTGTATATTTGTATAAATCAACCATTTATGTATTTATATTAAAATATCACACAGCTGCTGTCAACAAATGTTAAAACACTTATAATAACATAACTGAACATTACATTTTCTATTTGATAATATAAAATGCCGCATCATTTGTTATGAGCAAATTTAATCGTGTCACACAATAATGCAGTAATTTAAAAATTCTATTCATGATCATAAAATGATTTTAAGCAAGTTCAATTTTGTAATTTCTATACTGTACATGCACTGATTTTCTATTAAAAATGAAGTTTTAAAATCTTTTCAGAATATTATTCGTTGTAATTTATTGGCTAAAATTTCTTCTTTTTAATCTCATAAAAGCCTTTTCGATGATTTTTTTCTTCTAATGACGATAAAAATGTGACAATGATTAGTTTACTTGTAATAATTAAATAACTTCTTTCAAAATACTATTCCTAGTATTTCAATAAAGATATTAACAAAATTTAATATTTCTCTACAAATAAGTATTTATTTCAGAAAGATAATCCAATTACAGTAATTAATTATTAATTGGGAACAAACAATATGACAGTAGAAACATTTACATTACAAGTGAAATAGGTTATGTTAAGTTTACTAACTCAAATAAAATAGATTTTTAATCTTCAAATGTTATTGGATTATAGAGTTCAAATCTTTAAAACGTTTTAAAATTATTACTTATAGATTCAACCAATAATTAATTATTTTCGACATTTTTTCTATATAATTAATGTCACGTTTTGTAATTCATTTCTTTCCCAAATTATTTTCAAATGTAAAATTATTTATAAATCCTCAGTATATCATAAACAAATAAATATAATTCAAAACAACTGTAACTTGTCATAGAAACACAAAAGCATATTATATATGTAGTTACTAATTTCAGCATACGATGCATTAGGTACATATAGAAGAACTATTTTCACAAAAAATGAGTCTGTCAATGTACAATATAAAATAAGTAAACAGTGAAGACAATTGGCTGAAAGTTGTGAATAGGAGAAAAGTCATGTAAAAGTTAATAATTAGTAAGATGGCTTTACTGCAAGCTAATCACATTTACATATGTACACAATAGGGGTGAAAGGTGATTTATCTACATAATGAAAATTATAAAAGTTTACTAAATACATCTAAATATCGAATCCAATATAAGTGTATGATGAGGTTTAGTTTGAAACTAATTTCATATTAAGTCAATTATTTATTTTTTATTACGCTGTGGACGTACTGAAATTTATTTTTAAAGAAATTTAAAATTTCTTGAAAGAATTTATGGAATTATAATTTATGAAATAATTGTCCCCAGCTCTATTAAGAGTAAATAGTGGAAATGTCATGCTTGGAAGTAAAACTGAATATCCACATTAATATTTTAAATTATATTAATAGTATAAACATTGTATATTTTATATATATTTCCATTCCATAACATTTTTTAATATTTTCATCTTACACACTGAAATTTTTACAATATATTCAGAATTTAACATATCTAATGATAATTTATGGGGTAATATTAAGTAGTAAGTTAAGCTAAATATATAAGTTTACATTCCAATATATTTCCTTAATACAATTTTTAATTATATTAATAAAGAAAAAGTAAAAGTAAAGTTTAAAAAATTAAATTATTGAATAAATTAAATTTTTAAATATAATATTAAATATTAATAAAAGTGCAATTTAATCGCTGTTAATAAAAAATGATTCCTTTTTAACATTTAAATAAATTTCAAAACCATTATCCCTAAATTTAAGAACACTGCAGCAAAATAGGAGCAAAACAATTCAGAATTGTTATGAAAAAATGTACCAAGCAATACCAAATTTTGTCAGACATACAAATTGTAGTATTCTGCTTACGCTTTTAACTAAACACGTTTTTGGCTAATTGTTCTTACATTATAAGTTCACGTTTACCGCAGCGCCTATTATATCATTTATATGTAATTGCGCTTATGTCTGGCCGCACTTATCTAAGGACCCATGTATAATCCTCTTTCTTTTACACATGTACCCATAGTTAGTATAAATCTGAATGTGCATGAGTCTACATTCTACGTAAGTAAGAGACAATTGGGCATATTCTGGTGGAGATAAGCCTTAGCAGGACGGGTTGCAGCACGGCAGTTTGTGATCTCCAACTGAAGGAAGCGACCATGACGAACCAGGGCACAAAGTCCATCCTCCGAGATCCTTTTGCATCCTGTAGAGATCGGACGATGAAAGAAATAATGAGAAACTTGGCTGTAGAATATGAGATGTATATGTGTATATGCTACTTAAATGACACTTGGATATTCGTGTACGTAATATAAGAAATTTACCTGAGCGAAACAATCGAAATTTCTTTTTCAAAGAAAATTGTGAAAAGTTATTCGATGAAAAATATATTTAATAACTACATTCGATATACAAGTTAAATATTTTTAGGGCATATATATTATATAACTAATTTATATGACTAATATCTATTTTTACAGTTATAATATGTATTGTCATGTAAACGACTTTAAGTTTAGCGCATTTCTAAAAAACGACTAAACTTTAACCCCCTAATATTATATTTAATCTGAGATTTAGTATAACGACATTAAAAAAATATGCTATAAAAACTAAGCTCATGGAGTTAAGAAATACTAAAAATAGTTTACAAGTCAGAAGATGGAATCCATAAACATAGCATATATGAAAAATTGATTGCAATAAATATTTTAAATTTTTAAAAATGTATTTCATTGCGGTTAAGCTTTATTCGTAAATCGTAAAGTTTTATTAAATGATATATTTAATTAATAACAGTTTTCAGTATTAATTTTAATAATTGAATAAAGTTTACTATATATATGGTCTATCTGGGTAGAATAATACCTATAATTGATTTAATCATTTGTTTTAATCATTTCACGGACTAAGATTAATTTTGTCATATTTGTTAATATAATTTAATAAATAAAACAATTTGTGGTCCATATAATTTACATACTTGGTTTTTTCAATTTTTATACTTGTAAAATGATCAAATTATTAAATCTTTTGTTAACTACTGTCAGTAACAATATACTCACCTTTGTTTCTTTAAAAGTGTATCAAAACACTGTTACAAATATTACATGGTATGGCAATTGTAATTCTGGCTTTTTAGTTGCATTGGTAATTCAATTACGTCCATAGCTCGAGCATAGTCAGTGAATCGCCTCATGTAATTATCTTACATTATGTTGTCAAAGGAAATCCTCCTGTGTTCTCGATATTTTTCTGCCTAATACCAGAGAATTAAGATAATGTAGTTTTTCTTATCTCCCAAAGGAGGACAAGCAATTTGATTAGTCTCTTTTATCTTCACATCTAGCTAACTAATTCTCTCTCCGGTAGTGGATAGAAATATATTATTATGAGAGAACCAGACAGAGAGGTAAGTGCACGAGAATATAATGTTATAGTCATACAGCCTATATTTACTGGGTATTCTTTCCTATCATGGAAGAAGCTCTCGTGTACATCTTTCTTAGTCTTCATATCCGGCGGTCGATTACAATAAGATAAAGAACTATCGAGCAGGTAGCATTGGTCTTACCTTACAATGCATATTATCTTATAGATGATAACATTAGTAGATTTAGTGAAACAGCTACCTATATATAGCTGTCAGTTATTTTGGTATTAGGATTTTTCTTTTTCACGATACAAAAACTGAAAGTGTGTGATATGTTACGTATGACTTAAAAATGAATTTTGGAGAATTTAAAGAACGAAGGAAGATGGAAGGATAGAGAGATTGAGCTTTTGAGCGAATATACCATTCTCAATTCTATTTTCACGCGAATATCCCTTGCTTGCCACCTCAATTTTATATAAATTTAAGACTTTAAGACAATAAGAAGATTTATGCGGAGGGAGGAGGGGAAAGAAATGGTGTTTATTGCAGTCAACGTGTTCAATCGCCTCATCTTCTAATGCACATATAGTACAGATTACGAAGTATAATAAAATGTGTAAGATGCCAATACTAAAATTTGTGTTTTTTCAAGGTAAAGAGTCTATAGCGCTAAAAAGATAAGACAATGAGCTAAAAAATATTTCAGATGGAGAAAGGAATCCTGTATGAGAGGGAAAGAAAGAAATTGTTAAGATTGAAAGACGCTTTCAGGAGATAGGGGAGTTTCTTGGCTTATAATATTTATATAACTGCACTAATAATATACACGCCATACAAATGTGTGTTCATCATTAGTTAAAAATTTACAGAAAAAAATAAGAGTAAGAATTATTATATTCGTGATTAAAGGCCATCGGAGGATGCAGATAATATTGTTAAAATAGATAACAGTTGCAAGATTTTATACATAAAATAAAATATATGATTCCGAAAAAATGTTGCAGATGCTGATTAATTTTGATAATTCATTATGTATATATATTTGCTTGTACATATATAAATATGCATTTTCCCTATTTTAATTATAGTTATTATAATATTTTATAAATCAACTGCAGCAGACTTTATTAGTATGTTATGCAATTTTTATTATAAACTATTAATAATATGCATACTTATATTTAATAAATTCACTAGATAATTCAAAATTTTAAAATTTTAATGAAAACATTAAATGTTACTCAAAATTGTTATACAAAGCATATCAAAAGTAAAAAGAAAATTACATATAAGGCTCCTGCAATAATCATTTAACAGTATTATATTAATGAAAATTAAAAGTATAGTTAATTCCTTTATAATGTCAATTCAATAATTTTTATTTGTAAATGAAAAAAAACTGTTTACTGTATACATACTTTTTCATATATTATTAAATATTTTTTGTATATCAATATACAAATTAGATGATAAGTCTGTATGAAAAATAAACTATATTTTCTGTGATATCTGTTTAAACGAATAGCAAAAATAAATTAAACTACTTAGAATTTTTCATTTATTAATTAACCGACTTATCTATATTTTATGTTATTCTTTAAATTAAATTTGTAACAGTTTTTACGTTATATATGAACATTATTTTATGAAAATATTACTATACATATCATAAAATGGGATGAAAATATATTTGGATGCTGTGCATTATTAATAAAATTGTATTAATGAATTTAAACACATTTTAAATTAACATATTTTCAAATTAAAAAATGTTTTCACATTTATTTAAAAAAAATAAAAAGTAACTCTTATTTGGTGTATTATGTGTGTGTTCCACAGCTGATAGTACGATTTCTGATTTGAAAAGGAATTATTTCTATAATACGTATTTGCCAGCTCTTCTGATCCTACCACACACAAAAGAAAATATTTCAAAAACTATCAGAATAAATTTTGAGAAAATCCTTTATTAATCCCATAGGGCATGTCAGAATATCTAGTCTACTATAACAAATGTGCAACGACATTTAGTATATGAATACAAATTCTCAATTTTATAAATACTTTAAATTAGCATTTAGAACTCTCACTTCATCCTACTCATATTGCATAAAGTATAATATATATAAATATATTTAGTAAACTCCCATAAAGGTCGTCCTAATGCTAACCGATATTAATAAACTATTTACAAGCGGAATATAGCAACACCTCCGAACTTATGAATGTGGCAGTATACGTATAGTAAAATAATTTTTAGGTAAACTATGTAAAATGAATAATGTACCGTTTTAATCATTAATGCACAGACATGTTTAAATGATTTTTTTCAAACTTAAGTATTTCGTATTTTTTTAAATACGCAACAAAAATGTATTAAATGTAAAGAGTATATACGTATTTTTCTTTCTTTAAAGAACCATAAAACAAATACAGACATATGTAAAATAAAAATGTCTTATACCAAAAAGTAAATATCCCACATCCTCCGCATATACATATATATATATATCATATTTCTCCTTGTTATCGTCTATCATCTATCATCAGCACCTCTTAATATCCTGTTTTGAGACTATGCATATACCATTTAAAGGAATAACCTTAACTATAACTAATTGTCATCTTTTGTATTCTCACTTAGTCTTTTACGGGTTACGTTTAAGGAAAATGTGCTTATGTTTTATGTATATTATGTAACAAATATTATGTAACGCCCGGTTATAGAATAAATTATATAAACTAAGTGCTATAATAGAAAGAACATTGTATATATTTCCAAAATCACAACAATTGTTTCACATCAAATGCAATAATAATATTTTATCGCATACATGTACATGTTTTATAATTTTATTTTTTAAATATTACACCACATATATGTTTGATTTAAAATAAATATATAGAAATATTCTCGTAAAATATTTGTTATAGACACAGCGATATTTACGCCAATGTTGGACGCGTTAAAAGCCTATTATTTTTAATTTTATTGGCATCTATTGTTCAATAAGCAATATATATTTTTATACGCAAACTGCGTTTCAAAATACAACATCGTTATTAAAAAACAGATTGTTTTCATATTCAATGGAATGAAAAGCTTTTATACAGCTTTCATATCTTAGAGAATTAAATTTAGACAATAGAGCCTATTCTTTCAATTTTCCTTTAAAAATATTGCAATTATTGCAATTTTCTTTCTTGACTTCCAACCAAATATAAAAATACACACAAATTTATTTTTGAAGTTATTTTAATTATCTTAAGTAAATTAGAAAATTATTAGTTCTATTTAACAATAATTTCGGGTTTATAAAAGGAATGATACGACTTCTATAACACAATACGGCCGACATTTTTTTGTGATATTTAAAATTTTAATAATAGTCCATCAACAAATATCAGTTAACAAACTCACCAGCAAGACTCAAATAACGCAGGGAAGTCATAGATAAGATGTGGATGAGTCCAGCATCGGTGAGCCCTGTGGACCAACGGAGGTGTAACCGACTGATGTTTGTCATGGTTGACAAATACCTTAAGCCAGTATCGGTAACACCAGGGCATCTGAAGTGAGAGATAAAATCAATCATTAACAAGTAAAAGGAAGTTTTGATGAAATCCTAAATACTGATCGACCTTGTGAAGATATTGGCGAATTAAATATTTTGAGGACCTCTTTTTTAATTGTCAATGATTTGCTGAAAATTGCTGAAAAGGAAGTTTATATCATGATAATCATTTAAATACAGTATTTGCATTTTGTTAGGAAATATACGTGTTATGTTATGATGTATAAATATCAAAAGCACGACCTATAGATATTTAATTTTTCTAAAATTTTGACATACATTAAAAAAATTCTTTTCAAAAAATCTATACCTAAGAAACAAGAATAATAGAAAAGGGAAGCTCTTATTGTATATTGTAATTAAATTTAACACACAAAATATATATGTGTAATCAATTTTATAGAAAACTAGTTTTTTTTTATAAATACACGTCATAATTGATACATTGTGTTTAAATATGCTCAAGTTATCATCCCTTTGCATATAATTATTTTCCGTACATGAAAATAAAAGTATGTTTCTCTATCAATGAATATCGGTATCTTTTATTACATAAATCTTTCGTAATATTGGAACTACATACGATATTAATTTACTATAGTCATAACGTAGGACGCACACCAACAGAATAATTCTCAGATTATTATTTAAATATGTATATTGTTAGTTATTTTTGATCTACCTGTCAACATTGCTACCTATGACATAGTAAAATCTTTCATATCTGTAAAATTTTTGATAACTGTAAGATTGGCATCTGTATTCCAGGAATGAAGGAATTATTATCGGGCCAAGTGCCAATGTGGTTAGACCCTCTATTTGTCTGCGCAAACAACTGCTCTATAATTTATAGCCTCATCGTCACTTATTCAGTATAATAGATATGTTATATTGCTTTTGACACAAATGACCAATACTATATATTTAATACAGCCAAATAAAAATAAAAATAATAATAAATGTAAATATCTTTAACAACAAAAAGCACCAAATGGGAATCGGAAGTGCAACTTTACATGTGTAATAGAGAATTGCAGGTAATTATAATGTTAAAAGTTTTGTAGTGTTACAGTTAATATAATAAAAGTAATATAATTTAGAAAAGAGAAGGAAGGAAAAATATGATTTCATCCGGTAATACGCGTCATGATTGGTTTTAAAATTGTTATAGCATACATGCACTTTGAAGCGTTTCTGATAGTATATTAAATGTGGTAGTTCCAGGTGATGGTGTCATTCAGGATAAAACCCCAAAACATTATTTGTTTGACTAAAGGTACATCTTCTAATAAAATAGAATTTATTTCGTTTGATTTGGTAATAACTATAGATTGGAATTTTGTTAAGTTTAATATTAGTTGATTATCGGTGGACCATCGAGTCATATTAAGATGCTCTTCTAGCACTAGTTTGTTGTCTTTGTTTTTATAAAGTGGAACACAGATGGTTGTATCATCAGCGTACATCAAATGTACATATAGAGCGGTATGTGTGTTACATAACATTATAATAGTCGTCATACATGTTTAGTGGTAAGAATAAGGCTCTTATAGATATATTCAGTAGATATTTTTATATAAAAATATGAATTTAAAAAGGTATATTTGTTTCAAGGATATAATTAAAACTATTTCTAATATTCATATAGTTATAATCATAATATCAAATTACTTAAAGTTTAAAAATAACGTTCAATTTAATATATACAAATGTATGTCCTCAGATATCTATTTCAATTAACCATACATATATAATTCAAACATAATAAATGAATCAATGCTATTTTAAAGTGTAACCTATGAATCGTGCACAACAATTGTAGTTAATTTTATTAAACATTATGTAATGTACATGTATGTATATAGGAATAAATGTATGATTTTTAGAGAAAAGAAAATTTACAGATAAAAAGTCGCACAGAATAAAAAGCGAAGTCGCAAGAATGCATTTTGCGTTTCTTTTTATATTTACCACGCGAAAACTAAATCTAACATTTTTCATAATATGAAAAATATTTCCGAGTCATATTACTTATCCAAATTTTGTATTTTATGCATGATGCTAAGACAGTATACATTGAAAAATTATATTTTAAAATGCACATGCACAGTCTAACCTGAAATATACTCGTATATGTTCATAAAGAAAACCTACTAAAAACGAAAGAAATGTGTTTTTTAATTCTATAGAATCGGAAATTATTATCGCGGTAGGTAGGTATACTGACTGATAAATAATATCTAATTTAGCTAATGATTTCGATGCGAAAATCCCTTTGCAAATATGAAATGCTTCAATAAGGAACATTCATTTATGAACATGAGGAATTATACTGGTATATAATCATACTGAGATGAATACGAGAGTATAAAACATATCAAGATAACGGACTACCTTCAAAGAATTAGGCCTTTTTAGTTGTGTCGGTAAGAAATGTCTATTTTAGGAAGAATTATTAAAATTTAATAACTTATGTCTTGTATTTAATTTTCTAAATTTTTAATTGTTCAGAAAATCATTTAAATATTTGTATATTTAAAGATATTTATATTGTATTATTTTTCTATATGTCATTTTTTCGTTTTCATATATTTTTCTACTTAACTCAAAAAACATTTATTTTTTACATATTTCGTTACATAAATTAAATTAAAATAAAACGAAAATTTAAAATCTTAATCAGCGAAAAATTATTAGAAAAAAGTTCAATTAATATTTAATCAATAGGTACGTACGTATTTTTTCAACCTTTTTGTTTAATCAAAAACTTACTTTATTTTTCGTAATCTATTTATTACTATATCTAAAGTTTATTTTAAATAATTATTTGATCTCTTTTAGAAAATATATGAATGTTTCAGACAATAAGTATTTGATTTCTCATTTCAGCTACCTTCTTTATGCATATTTTCAAATGGTTAATAAACTTTTAAATCTTGTAATGTTTATAATGTATATCTTTGTTATTATTATCTAGAATATTTATTTCCAAATGTTATTGTTATTTTATTAATAATATTTTACTCAGAGGCATACTTTTGTACAAGTATCTGCAAGTCCCTGATTTTGTGTTTTATAAATATATTGTCTAATGCGTCAATTACAGTAATAACGTAAATAGTCTTAACCTTTGTCATAAGTATATTATGTAGCTATTATCAGGAGAACAAAATTTCTATAATATGTGTTAAGACCTCTTGAAAATGTTTCCAGTCCATAATCTTCTTGATGATATACAAGCATCCCCTATTGAAAACTCTTTCTATCACAAGAATTGCATTAAAGTACAACAATTTACAAATTGCAGATTACACTTTGCCATGTTTTGCTCAAAATATTTCTTAATAATATATGCAAATTTACAATTATAATATACGTATGTTATATTATACGTA